>CAIGRP010031891.1:0-10404 GCA_903798385.1 Fraxinus cuspidata
TGTTGGGAGAGTCACAATAAGTTTAGAACGCAGTAAAATTAACATATGTATAATAAATGTTAGGAATAACATTTATCACATGTGCAATCATATAGATAATCTAAACTTTAATGCATTCTAATCATCCGAATTCGGGCTAGGAATAGATTCGGGTCGTGGTTAGAATAAATTTAATTTGACTTGGAAAAGAGAATTAATTACAATAAAATTATCGATTGTCAAGAACATATGAACGAAATTGAATTACAAATCAAGAATTGAAATAAATAACAATAGGCGGATTCAAAATCCAATACAATCATCCATAATTTGATACAAACATTTTTTTTACTGCTTTCTTAGATAATTTAACATAAAATAAAATCAAAATCTCTATTGTTAACACAATTCAAATTCCATACATAACTAGCAAACTTGAATTGAATTTATTCCATGTGGGACGATAACTCTCAACTCATCATTTCTATTACTTGTCAACGATCCCGTACGCTTGCGGGTTTTGCACGAACAACATTTATAATACAATTTTAATTTATTGCACCATCTTTTAATTGTAATTAGGTCTTTAACTTTTTTATCTTAATATTTATGTCATTAACCTTTTTTTTCGTCTAATTCTTATCTTCAACTTTTCATTTGTTAACATATCACGTTCTTGATGGTGATTTTTGTCAAATATTCCTTTTTGTGTTTTCAAATAAAGAAAAAAAAAACATTTATCGTACTTTGACCTTTATTTTTTTAAAAAAATATGATGGACAAATAAGTAGCTTTACGCTTTCCCAACAAACTTTTTGGACAAAATCATTATTAGAGACGACATGTATTAATTAAGAGAAAATTGACGATGAGAATGTGTTGAAAAACGTTAGGACAAATGTTACCAGTGTGTGGATGTCGAGTTTCAAGTTTTACGAGTTTAGACGAGGTTTAGTCGTAAATTTTTATTTTTTTTTATTTTTAATATTATTTTAAATTTTTAATAAATCTTTAATTATTAAAATAATACATAGTAAACATCTAAAATTATAAATATATTATATTTACATAGTAATTCTTACAATTAGTTAATTATACAATTTTAATGTTTTCGGATGCAAAAATTAAACTATTTTTCATAATTTCAACTATCAACTAGAAAAGTTTTATTTAATAGATATATAGAAAATTCATACATACTTTCAAAAGTTTTCAACAAAATGATAAGTTTCAAAATACATAATGTAGATAATATTGTAACTTAAATATTTTTTATGGACTCCAATTCAATGTAGTTAATGTATCATCTTCAATCTTTATCAAATTCGAATTTCTTTCTCGAACCTGTTGAGGAAGGCAAATTGAATTTGCTGCAGTCAAGCTTCACTGTTTTCTAATTTTCCTTTAGCCATTGTTTTGTTTAAAAAAATTTAATGTGTTTTCATTTTTGACTTTTGTACAAATAAATTCATTTTAAAACTTGAAACTAAAGTAAAATAAAAGGCTTTTACAAAAAAAAGTTTTTTCTTAAAAAAATATTAATAAATTCTGAATTTTTTTCTGAAGTGCTGCATCTTCCAATCCTTATTCCTGGATCTTCTTGATTCAATTCCTCAAGTCTTCTTTGGTATTATCCAAATTACTAAGAATTTATTTTCAATTTTTTTTTTTTGTTTTAATGGTCTGTTTAAGATACAAAAGTTTGTTATTTTGAAAAATTATATCTTAAAACAGAAAACTAGAAAATGAAATTTGATTATTCAATAAATATAAAATAATTTCAAATTAATGCATTATCATGTAATATATAAACTTGAAAGTTGATGAATTTTACAATATTTTTTTCTGGTTAAAAAAGTAAATTAACAATAAATAATAAATATAGTGCAAAATATAGGAAATAAAAGTAAAATTTAATGACGTGGACAAGGAATATTTTTGTCTTTATTCACTTAATTATGTTTTTTGAATTTTTGTGTAAATAATCATGAAGAGCCTGAATTATTTTTATTTTTCTAGAAACTTATATAATTTTTTTTTTCAGAATTCTTATTTTTTATTTTTATAAGATTTTATAATTTTATTTTTTTTAAAAAAATTTAAAATTTTTATTTGTTAGAATTTTATATTTTTACTTCTTAAATTTTAATTTTAAAAATTTTATTTATACACTTATTTTTCCATATTTTGAGTGTTTTCAGAATTTTCACTTAAAACGACCAAAACGTTAAAAGTACGTTTTGAAATTTATTTTATAAGTATAACCTTGTTTTCAAAAATACATTTTTAAAAATACCAGACCAAACATTTTGCAAAACTGAAACAGGAAACAGCTTGAAAATAGCAAACCAAACATTTCCTAACTGTGCGCTTTTGTAGGTGCATAGAACAAATGAAGCTAAGCAACTGGTAAACTCTAGCACCATATGCATGGCTGAAATGACAGCAAGGTAGAGCATGTTGGCTTTATGCTCACCATCTGAACCGTTTGGCCAAGGTGAGCAAGAGATAAAGCTCAATATTAGAGCCTAAGTGATAATCCAATCGCTATTGATGTAGTGTATTATGAAATGCGATTTATCACAAAAGTTTTACTTCATGAGGTGATGACATGTAGCTGTTTAGACGATTGGAGATAATCTTTTGGAGCCTTCCCTTAAGTGGGGGGTACCCCTATGCATCCGGTAAGTTTATCCGCTTTTGGTTCTTCTTCTTCTTCATCTCTTTCTTTCCAACAATAAAGTTTGGATTTATTGAGTGAAAATTTTGTAAAGGAAAGACTTCTATGACGTTTGATGAACGGTAACTTATATTGTATTGAGAAAATTAGGTCTTCGATCTGTTGTTTAGTATCTAAAACAAACATGGTTTCACTACTTGTTTTGAAGGTTTTTTTCCTAATACTAGAGCAATATCACTTAATGGATACTCAATGGGTGAATATGCCTTTTGCTGAACATCGAGACCATTTATGGTAAAAAGAAAAATCATTTTGTCCTTTTATTTTGTGTAGTATTTTCTTTTTTTCTCGTATGTTAGTTGAACCGATTTTGGACCAACACATATTCAACTTACCAATCTCGATCCATTAATCTTGACTATATTTTGTCTTAGTGATTTCACGAGTCATTTGATCAACTCTATTGATAAGACGGAATGTACAACTTTTGAACGGTATTTATATACTTTTAGGTGTGTGTAAATGGAAATCCAATTCGAGTATAACATCTTTGATACATTAGATTGAATGAATGTTATTAAATGTGACTAATAAAGATGTAAAAATTTTATCCATTCTTCAATACGCTAGTCTTGAATATTACATAATAAGCTTGCTGATAAATGTAATTTATATTCTTATCTAGGCCACTAAATAGGAATATTTAAGAGTTTTTATTTTTGAATATGGTCTTTATATTTATTGTTTGTTATGTAAAACACAATGATTTAGAGTGAAATTGGGAGAAATGAACGAAAATTGACGAAAAATATGATTTTCAGGGGGGACAAAGTGCACGAAAAATTGTACTACCTTTTGCACGCTCAAGGCCAAAATTTCACCACCCAAGGCTGATTTCACTTGTTCATGTGTGGGCAAGCAGAAATACCATGAGTAGGCATTGGGTTATTCTAGTCAGACGGGGTCAACTCTCCTTTTGTGATACAAACCATTTTGGAACCCAATTTTGGGGCATTTTTTGGCCAAATTTTAACACCTATATATACAGAAGAAGAGCTAAACATTAAGGGGATCTTTCTCTAACTTCTCATATCACAAAATCTATCAAGAAAAAGGAGCCAATTCACCATCTTTTAGAGTAGCAAGGAACTGAAGGTAAATTACTTCAAGAAAGTGAAGAATCAAGGCTTGTAAATGAAGATCAAGAACAAGAAATTTCTTCCACATTTTTCTTGTATTCACAGTGATGTCTTTTCATTATTCTTCCTGTAATAACATTAGAAACATGTTATGCTAAATTTGCTTCATGTTGGGATAAAACCCACCTTTTAATTATTTATTTTTAACTGAAAAACCAATTAGTTTAGTTTATTTGTTCTTAATTAATCTTGTATGCTTTGTGACATTATTTAATTTCTTGATCATTAATTAGATAATTAGTTACTTGTTATAATTGTGAGTGGTTCATAATAAGTTAGAACTTTACAAGATTAGCATGCGGGCAATAGATGTTAGAGATAACATGTATGGCATGTGCAATCACCTAGATAATCGTTTAATTAAATGTGTTACTTTACATATGAATTTGGAATAAAAATATGATCTGACTGTGCTTAGAATATGTTTAACTTACATTGAAAGAGATATTTAAATAAAATTGAATTATCATTTTTCATAAATATATAAATCACAGTAAATTACATAGGTCAAGAATTGAAAATAGGATAATAATAGGTGGATTGGAAATTTCAACCCATAATTCACATATTTTTAAAAATCATCTTTAGATAAATAGTAGAATAATATAGATAAACAAACAAATTATCGCTTTTGTAACATTACATTTGAGTTTGTTAACGAATTAATACAATTCAATTTAAATTTTATTCTTTATGGACAATACTCTTTATTCACTACTATATTACTTATTAACAATCATGTAAACTTACGGGTTTCACACAAACACTTGCCCTAGAGGTATATTTGATATGTAGTACTGAATGTGCCAAAAATGTCTTTGACAAACCCCTTTGGCATGTATACTTGGTTCTTCGACTATTTCTAGAAGATAATGAAACACATAACATCATTGGTTTGGAAGCTGGATATTGATATATTGCCTACTTGATGTCCGCTCAGGGGCGGACCTATGAAGGGAGGAGTGGGTGCCGTCGCCCCCACTAGATTTTCAAATTCAGTTTTTTTAAATTCAAATTTTCAGATTTTTTTTTCTTTCCCAATTTATTTGAAATAACTTTTTATGTAACTGTGTCTCGCCCACATTTAACCATAATCTTGGGTCTGTCCCTGTTGCCACTTAACCTTTTTAAACCATTTAGGGGAGCACTAAAAGTTATAATAAATGTTGGTTAAGCTTAGAATGTGCTTATATAATTTTTTTTTAGAAATATGCAGGACCCTTTTGATATATGTTATAATTTTCTTGATAATACATCGTGTACGGTTTGAATTATACTTGTACAAATTCACGATTACAGTCGAGAACATAATTGTCTGTTAATATTGGAAAGCGAATAAAAAATGAAACCACGACAAAGATAAAGAGTTGGGATCATGTTGAAGAACACGACACGGGGGTTATCATCTATTTGGACAAAATGGATGGTCTCTAAACTTAACCTTTTTGATATTTTCTTGGACAGTGCTAACATTATTCCACAAAAATGAGTTGCAATAAGGGTTATGTTATGAAAAGTTGGAAGTGGTCCCTTTCAACATAAGATGTGATATGTCTCATACTTCTTTTTTTCTTTGTTTCTATTTATGTTGAATATGGTCCTAAGGAATAAATTTGCTTCCTAATAATGTGTCATACATATTTATTGTTAGAACCCTCATAAGAATTATGTACGTTGATACCACTTGTTAGGAATAGAAGAAACGAGATTATATGGCATAATATGAAGTAGCTATCACAACACAAGAATAATTGCAGAGCAATGAAGAATTTATTAATATGGAGAAAGCATATAAAATATTGCGTTTCTAACTTGATTTTAACTCATACACAGTCATGTGAAAGTCATACAATCCATGGACTATATATAGAACACAAAAGAATATTTTATGGTAAAATGCGTCAAAACATGTAAACAAAATTTCTCTTGATATATACACCGCTCGAGCAATAGCCTCGTGCCAAGCGAACACAGCTTGAGCAATAAGCGGGCGGTAGGCCTCATGCCGTAAATTTCGGTCAAAATTGATTCCCAACGTCCAATTTCTATCGAAAAACTTAACAGACCCAATTAACACATTTTTCAACTAATCCACGAACATCCAACAAAATTTGAGTCACAAAATAACAAATCCCCACCTTAACCCAAATTCCATTGTAACGAACAAATTTCAAAATTTCTCCACTTGAAGACAAATTCAACTGCAAGAAATAAACCATGGCTTTTCAACAAAACTCTCCAACCAAAAAATTCTCAATCCTCTTCCACGAAGTCAAACTAGGATAAATGAATCCAAGCACTACCCAACAATTATTTCGGGTTCCCAAAATTTGCTCAAATTATCAACACGAGCAACAACATCACAAAATAAATCTACAATCACCAAACAAGGTAAAACCACTCTCTAAAACAGACTCAACACCACAAATTGCTTTTGTAGAACGTTTTTTCGCTAGACTCAACACCTTCAACCACACTTAAAAGCATAAGAAACTAAATCAACTTTCCCATACCTATGTAAAAGGCCTAATATTCTTCTGGGCATGTCTCTACCAATTGAATACAATAGTACCAATGGTGATGGTGGTGGTAACGGTGACAAAGCTACATTATCCATAACTTCTAAACCCGACTGAGATATATTCTTCAAAACGGACCCAAAACCAAACTCCAACCGTATTGTACCAAACTAAATATCTACTAAAGTACTAAGCCTCTGCTAATTGATCTTCAATGATTCTGTACAAACTTGCAAGACATACAACTAGGACATTTGTTGCCCTTCCAACATAACACGAACACATTTACAAACCTTCAGAGCTCCACCTTTATCAATGAACTTGTACATTTTTGAACCAAGAGTACTCAAGGAGATAAGATCTATTTGTAAATTCGAAAAGTGACTCACCTCGTCAAGTGTTCTAATCTTTCCATCCAAAATTTTAAGTCTGACGTTTCCAATACCGACTACCTTATAGTGCGCGTTGTTGCCCATAACTACAACACCTTTTTGAAACTTTTTCATATGTTAAAAACAAATCCTTATAGGGACACATATGAAAAGTGCAAGTTATATCAAGAATCCAATACTCGTCAAGTTTGGAATTGTCAAAAGTTTTCCATCACTCAAATAGTTCTCTTCAACATCGGCTTCACTTGAAATTTCTGGTTGTTTTCCCTTCTTAATTGCAACCAATTTTTCTCTATTCTGCAGCTAGTAGTAATCATTCTTTATGTGGCCCTTCTTCTTGCAATAGTTATAAACTTTATTACTAGAGTTAGATTTCAAATTTTCCCTCTCATAACAATGCAAACAATAAGACATTCTCCTTAAACCTCAGATCCAATAAGATACTTCATCTTCTCCTTTAAAAATAAAGCATCATATACTTCTTCAACGATGAAGGTATCACGATTATATATAAACAACATATATGAAGCGGGCAACGAATACAATAAAATCAAACTCAAATACTCATAATCATACTTAATCTCTAAGGTTTTCAAACCAGCGACAATTTCTTTAAAAACAGCAAGATGATCTTCTAAGGACGTACCTTCGGTCATACGATGAGAATACAAATGCTGTTTCAGGTACAATTTTCTAGGTAGATTCTTAGTCATGCATAATTGCTATAACTTCACCCATAATGCGACTGCAGTTTTCTCCTTCAAATGTCCTAAAGAATATAATTCGAAAGATGAAATTGAATTTGAGAAGGGGTCTTTTGATCCTTACATTGTTTCTCCTCCAACGACCATTTTGAAGGTACTTATCAAATCCTATTAAGGCATCCTCCAAATCCATCTAAGCAAATATTGCTCGTACCTTCACCTGTCACAACGAGAATCTTGTTTTGTGATACAAAAGTGGAATATCATACTTCTTGGTTACCATCAAGAACAAACCTCGAACAAATCAAACCTTAAGCTCATATACCACTTGTTAGAATCTTAACATGAATTATGTATGTTGATACCACTTGTTAGGAATAGAATAAATGAGATTATATGGTACAATATGAAGTAGCAATCACAACACAAAAACAATTGACTGATGAATGAAAAATTTATTAATATGGAGAAAAAATACAAAATATTGTGCTTCTAACTCGTTTCTAACTCATACAAAGTCATGTGAAAGCCATACAATTCGTGGACTATATGTTTTGGTTGGAAAGAGGATAAGAAATATCGTCAAAGAATGAAACAAAATTTTCCCAAATACATACGCCGCTCGAGCAACAGCCTAGTGCCAGGCGAACAGTACGGCACTCGAGCGGTAAGCTGGTGTTAGGCAAGCTGCGGCGACAGTATTTCCAATGGCGCCTGATGCTAAGTTTCGATCCAAATTGATTACGAACACCCAATTTCTGCTCCAAAATTTTTCCATATCTCTTTAACACTCGTTTCAACCAATTCACAAACATCCAACAAAAATTTAGGTCACAAAATAACATTTATATAGATAGATTCTTTTAAGATTATGTCTTGGGAAATTTAATGTAGGTTCTAAATCTCTCAATTTTTGATCCACCATGCAATGTGTTATATAGATAGTGTTACAGATGGAAAACTCTTATGTTCAATGCTCACTAGCAAATAGAAACGGGTATTATCGGTTCTCCATCTGATACTTAAGTAAATAATCAATAGATTACATAAGATAATTTGATAAGTACATAGGCTTTTAGTTAAGAAAAAGTGTGATTGATCTTGCATAAACTTTGTGCCTCCTTTTATAGGCTTTCAGTTCCCTAACTTCCCTAGTCCACTTTCCTCATTTCCAACACCCCCTCCCCTGCTCTAGGTAGGTGGTTATGGCACCAATTCTTTAAGGAATAATATTATCTATCATCATTTGTCCTACAACACCAGTTTAAGTAGCGCTTTGTGATATGTTGAATTAAATGTTCATTTAATTGTACTTCTCATTAAATGTCACATTATTGTAATCTATATTAATATTAGTGATGCTAAATAGCATTACTACTCTTCAAGTTCTCTATTACCGAAACTTTTACCTAACTATCGCTCCATCTTTTTTGAGCTAGTTTTGATAAATGGTTTGGGGCTTACAGGTCATATGCTGGGTTCTTAAGATGGTTCGGATGTTGTCCCCATTATCTCAACATGTTGTTTGGCTCTGATTTGATGCTTAAGAAGATTGGGCCTGTGTAGTTTGGGCTCATATTTTAGGTTGTCATTGTACCTTATTGCTGAATATAAAATTACAATCAATAAATTTCTTTAACATAATTAGGATTTTCTCCTCCTAAACTCTCCGATTTTGATGTTCAAATAGGAGCAATAAGGGAAATAACTTTTGAAAAGGAGATATTTAAATTTCCATGCCCTATTTCTTCTAGAAAGAGTATGTATAGATTTCATTGGAGACTTTGGGTCATTCTAGAAAATAACATGTGGCAGTTATTTAGTTGTGGATAGATAATTGATTATGCTATGCATTCATATATTATTCTTTGGTTTAGAAGTCGTGTATTTCATATTTACCCATGTATGTTTTAATAACGGCTTTCGCTATAGAGGGGGATGGCTTTCCCCTTTCCTTCTTCAAACCTTCTACGTTTTATCTGCATTTCCGTACTTTTAGACTTCACCTAAGGGGGTGATCTCATGAAGTTACTTCGCAGAATGTTCCAGTTTGAGTTGAATTACTCAGGTGCATCAGCACCAAAAAACTATCAGCAACAAATTGAGTTGAACTAAAATCAGCAACTGATGCACCAGCACCAGAATTCACCAGCACTAAAATCAGCAACTGATGCACCAGCTTCAGAATTCAGGTGCTAATAGATGCACCAGCACTAAAATCNACAAATTGAGTTGAACTAAAATCAGCAACTGATGCACCAGCACCAGAATTCACCAGCACTAAAATCAGCAACTGATGCACCAGCTTCAGAATTCAGGTGCTAATAGATGCACCAGCACTAAAATCAGCAACTGATGCACCAGCATTAGATTTCAAGTCATCAGCACCAAGATTAAGGTGCTAAACACTAAAATCAGCAACTAATGCACCAACACCAGAATTCAGGTGCATCAGCACCAATAATCAGGTGTTAATAGATGCTCCAGCACTAAGATCAGCAACTGATACGGCAGTTAGTTAAATTCAGGTGCATCAGCACCAAGAATTAGGTGATAATAGATTGCTGGAACTAAATTTCATTCATAAAAGTAAGCTAATAAATTTTTGGAATAAAACCATTCATTCATTCTCAAAATCAGCAACATATGCTAATAGATTTCTGAAATAAAACCATTCATTCAAAAAATATTCATCCACGATGGCTAAACTACTGTTCAAAAACATCCTCTGACTGCTCTATTGCATAAACTACAGCAAAAACCATTCAAAAATAATTCTACTGAGTCGATCCACTCTTCCTTGCCCTTGGATGTGCGAAAGAAATTGAACATCTAACCACTCTTATGTGCTTTACCCTATCAGCCCTCTTTCTTGCATTTTCTTGAGCTTCTAAGACCAAAAAATCGCCAATCATGTTGGATAGTGGAATA
>CAIGRP010031906.1:0-23255 GCA_903798385.1 Fraxinus cuspidata
GATTGATTCGATTCCCAACATAAACTTCAAATTGAGGTGGGCTAAAATTTAAAAAAAAATGGTTCATATAATTTTTTCCGTGGACTTAGGCTGTCCTGGACTTCTGCACCCTTCGATCTGCCATAACCCTTGTTCGAGGGGGACTCCCCGACTCCTTGTATTTATTGCTAGGTCTCCGAACTCTGCACTAAAAGGAAGAAGAAAATAAAATAAAAGCTATCTTAGAGCAATTTATCGTGAAAAAATTAGGGGAGAAACCAAAATATGAATAAACGTTATATCTATCTAGCGGTTAAACAGCACTTGTAAAATCAAGCCAAGTCGAGAGGTGGACTAGCCAATTATACTCTTCTTAGCTCCACCCACAACAAACATTGACTTTTTAAGTAAAAAAAAAAAAAAAAATCAAATCTAATGTGTTGCTGAGTGTTTTTAGTCCAAGAGGAACATGTATATAAAAAAAAAAAATGGCATTGAATGTAACTCGTATACAAGTGAAAAATGATGCTTTAAGCACTTTGGGAAAAGCAAAAATGAAAAGTAACAATTGTAAATTCGATTCCCATCACAGAGAGACAATGATAAGCCACCGATGCATGAAATTTGGTGAAAAAGTCAGATTCTATTTGCCTGAAAAACATGTCCAAGTCACAATGCGACACAAGGGATTTGCCTAAACTTCTTACATTTTAATGATTACTTTGCATGAATTCATGCGTTTGAACAACATATTTTCTTAATCGGACTCCTCGACTCTTGACTTTGATGTCGTGGAAAGGGATACAAATTCGCCATTGAAATACAGTTGTAACTTATCATATAGCACGTCAAATTAAAAATGATTTTCACCTAACTAAATTCAAATAATTCAATTACACCAACCCAAATTATGTTTTGGACTACGACTTGACACTAGTTGAAACTCTATGAAGGGAAAACATTTATATAAAAGTTAATAGAACAGATCTAGGTAGGTGAACTCATAAAAATAAATCTAAATCGAGATCGAGGGAACCCACAAGAAGTCACAACCCTTTTCCTTACGACTTGTTTGGTCTCCATTTCTAAAATTCATTTTTCCGCAAAATTATTTCCAATCTCCTATTTCATGGGATATACAACGTTCATCAATTTTTAAATTATATATTTCATCATCTGTTATAAAATCTAATTTTTAGCAAAACCAAATTAAGGCTATTGCTTTTCTAGCTTTTGTCGTCTATTAGTGTAGACCAATTAAATTGTTTTTGTCAATAGTGATGCTAAGCCCCTATTTAACAAACATTATTTGGAAAAAATAGAATTTTGAATAGTGATTTTTAGGATAATGCATAGTTAAAAAGTAGAAAAAAACATTTGGATTTATGTGGAGGATATTTTATTATGTGAATGTGTGATTGAAAATGAGTACGTAGAAAAAAGATTTTGAAAATAACAATTGTCAAACACGGGCTAAATGAGACAGATATAAATTATTATTTATTTTGTTCTACATTTCGAATAAGACACGGCACAATGATAGTGGAATCATTGTACTTTAAAATTCCATTCATCATGTGACACCAAAATGTCATGCCATAATTGCCTCGTTACTAACGCTACTCAAATCTCCAAGCAAAAGTACAATTAATTAAAAAATAAGTGCTTATCACATTCTACACTCCGTCTTCCTCGGTTATTCCAATCTACTTCTTTCTAATTATTCAACAAGAATAATGATTATTTTCTCTACAACTTGATGGAAAACCCCTAGTACCTGCATTCACTTTGTCATGTCAATTCATTTTCAAACTTTTGCAGTTTTCTGGTTTTGTTCCCGAAGAAAATGATGGAATTGGTTGGTTGGTTGGTTGATTGATTGATTAAGACGATTGTGTAAAGAAATTGATGGGAGGATTTCGTAAAAGTACGAGGATTTTTATCCTCTGTTTGCTCGGCGTTTCTGTGTTCGTTCCAATTTTTTTACTGTCTCATAGGCTGAAACTTATTAGCTCTGATTGTAAGTTTTATTTCTGATGTTTGTAATTTGATTTTTAGTTGTCATTGCTTTGAATCTGATTGTGTCATTTCTTTGATGCAGCTTCGAAGGATTATCTGGAAGATTTATCGATTATTGTATTAATCTCGTTCTTTAGTACTATTTACATTACTCAGTTGACTACTTTACATTGAATGCTCTCTTTTCTCTATAGTAGATTTCATCTATATTTTCCGCGGTAATGAGATGCAGTACATGTATGTTAATTTGATAGAGTAATCATTTTCTTTTAAATTTGTATATTGTATTATTTGGCAATAGACAAATTTTTGAAGCTGGGATTTTTCTCTTGTACAGAAACACAGAAAAGAGGCTCAAACACTTGGTGCAATAGAGCAGGTTATTCACTAGTTAGATCACTTTTCTGAAAAGATGGCATAGAGTATTATTTTGATTCTTATGTTTGGAGAATTGTGCAATATCTAATTTAGGATGAAGGCGAAGGTTTGAAAGAACCAATCCAGGTGGTGTACAAAGAAGAAGTCTTCAAATCTGCAGTTAGTTTTAGTTCTAGGGAGGACAATAGAATTGTTGAATCTGGAAATGCAGCAGACGATGTTAATTTGTCTGCAAAACATGGTGGGCTTCAAAATCACATGTTACTCCTTTGCTTATTTCATTAAGGCTTATTTTTTTTCTTCTCTCTCTCTCTCTCTAATGGTTTGGCTCTTGATTCAAGTTCAGCAACCAATGATGGAGCAAGGGAAGATGACCGCAGAAGTCTGCAGGAGGATAAGTTGCTGATGTCTGTGGAAAAGGTATGATATTCCTATGGATCTAAGTTGCTACTATTTTGGATGTCGATAAGTTTATATTTCTTCTCCTCTTTTTGTTACATACTGCTATGCAAACGAAAGCAAGCAATGTCACTGGCTAATATGCAACTAGAAATATTTCTGGAATTTGTCTCTAGCAGCATATGTTGCTTATTGTGAGTTTAAATATTTGATTAGGTGAAGTACACTGTTTGCATTCTTCTAGTTGTATATGTGACTTCTGAAGTTATTACCTTGAAAGCCAGTTATGTATGAACTATTCGGGTCCTGAGAAAATTCTAACATGCTTCTCTTTTCCTCTGTCTTTGTGAGTTGAAAATGTGAGAGAGAGAGAGTTGAGACCACGTGTTGACTCAAAATCGTACGTTCTGTCTTTTCTTGAAGCAAAACTCTGACTCAGATGAAAACAGACATTCCCACTGGAAAGAAATTGAATAGTATGGGCTTTGAATGGAAGTGATATCTGAAATTTTCTATTTAGAAAGAAGTAGAAATATTTTTCATATTTACATTTGCAAGAGTCTTTCCAATCTTGTTTCACTCATTTTTACTCAATGGAACTTTTGGACTTCTACACTTCCTGGTTAATGCTCCTACATAGAGTAACCATATCAAGGAGTTTGCACAATGTGCCCTATATTAAATGATGATGCTGAAACTATTTTTTCTTCATTTTATATATAAGCTTCCGTCTATTCTTGTTCTGTTGTCTATAACTATTTATTTGGTGACTGTGCATGGAAACTCAAGCCACTTATCCCTCACAATTTTTTTTTTTGGTTTCCATGGCAGGAAGATGCACACCCAAATGTGGTTCGAAGTGATCACGCTGTAAAGTCTACTTCACGGAAGGTAGATGAGAAGGCGAAAGAAATGAAAGACCAAGTGATCAGGGCCAAAGCTTACTTAAATTTCTCGTCTGCAAACAGCAGCTCTCATATTGTAAAAGAGTTGAAGCTAAGAATAAAAGAGGTTGAAAGAGCTATGACACAATCCACCAGAGATTCTCATGTGTCTAAGGGGTATAACTTTTTCTTTCCCTCCTAGTATTCCTTATTTGCTATATTTTTTTTTATATGTTCTCTGTTGGAACTTGAAGATAAATTATGAAGACCTTCATAGGGAATGAGTGGAGGGAATGCAAATTGATTTTGATTCAAGATCAAAATTTTCTAACTTAGAACGAGTAGTGTTTACAATATACATTCATAGCAATGGTATTTTATTTGTGAACAAAATTTTTTACTCGTGGACTTCGACGTGCGACTACAAAGGTTTTTTAACTTGTGTTTGTTTGCGAGAGAACGTGGTTAAAAAGTGGGAAAAAGTTTTGGATCCACGTGCAAAATTACTTTTTTTGAAAGAATATATGATTGAAAATGAGTTTGAGGATACATGATTTTCAAATAAGTTGTGCCAAACAAACATTTAGTTTTTGACTGACTGAAGGATCATTTTTTATTTAGAAAATTTTCAGTAATTGCATATCATTTACTATGGGTTGTTTAGGATCAAGTTACCTAGAGCCTCATTTGTTAAAATTATCTATTCCTGTTTTTTTTTTTTCTTTCTGTCTTTCTTCCTTCTATAAGCGTGTCCTAGTAATGCTAGGCCATAATTATCACTTGACTCACTGGATCTGCAAATTGCTTCTGTATTTAAAAACTCATCTTATTGATGCTATTGACACTCTTATTCGTTTCCTTGGACGGGAACTCTATAACTGATGATAAATTTACACTGACCCAAGCATATGAAATACTTGTTTGCCTGAAGGCAGTTAAACTGACTCATAATAGTTACTAGTCATCAATACACATTATACATGTTCAAACATCAATGCTGTTCCATTATAATATAGATATAGATCAAAGATAGTGGTCAAAAGGATTCCCGTGCAGACTCCAAATTTAGGAATAAGGCTGAGTTTGTTAAGGTTTTTGTATAATGTCAATCTTAAATTATAGTGGGGCTATCGACTTATTCTTTGAGAATTCAGTAAAGTTGCATATGAAATATAAACCAGTGAAATTTTCAGTTCTCTGCAGAAAATGAAAGCAATGGAGTCCACCTTGTTAAAAGCCAGTCATATTTACCCCGACTGCTCTGGCATGGTGAAAATACTTCGTGTGATGACATACAATGCTGAAGAGCAGGTTCGAAAGCAGACGAAACAAGAAACTTTTCTTAAAGAACTTGGTGGAAGAACTTTACCAAAAGGCTTGCATTGCCTCTCTATGAGATTGACTGCTGAATACTTTGCCCTAGAGACCGAGAAGCGGGAATTCCCTAACAAACACAAAGTACACGATCCAGATCTTCATCACTTTGCTGTTTTCTCTGACAACATTTTGGCTACTTCAGTTGTTGTGTACTCAACCATATCAACTGCTACGGTAAGTTGCCACGTTCTTCCCCAGTTAACAACTTTTTTTAGTTTTATATATGTGATTCAACAAGGAATACATGGTGCCAGAGAGACAAAAAAGTTCATGGGGATGGATGAACATTAGTTAAATGAATTCTATTATGAGCCATTTTGCTATTACTGCTGAGTTATTTTGCCTTCAGGACAGCCACAATTGTGTTCTACCGTGGTTTCAATTATTAATTCACATGCTTTAAAAGAGCAAAGAGGACTTATTTTAATCTGAAAAGCATATCTCATCATTGTAGATATCGTCTAGTATTAGTATGTTGTATAGGAAAAGGGTAACGCAAATGCAACTCAGAAAGTGATAGCTTCATGCTACTAAATCATTTTGATAGGATGAGAGATGATTAGCGGTTTTTCTTACTCTCTATATTGGGGACCCTTCCTCACCGAAAGAAGAAAAAAAAATGAAACAAAGAAATCTCATCAATCCTCTCTCTTTTTTGGACTGGCTAACCTGTCTTACGCAATCTAACTGATGGGAAAGTGAATTTTCTTCTTAAGAGGATTTAAATTATGAATTTAATTGTTCTTGGAATTTAATATCGTGGTTTAGACCTATTTCATCACTCTATTGTGCAGATTATTTAATAGGAAGAAAAGAGGGTGATCAGAAATGACATTTGATGATGACTGAGACCTTTGCTTATTTTTGGGAGAAAAGGAATTTGCATTGATGTTTTATTCTTAATCATACTAACTGGTTCTTTGCTTGACAGGATCCAGAGAGAGTAGTATTTCATATAGTAACGGATTCCCTCAACCTCCCAGCAATGTCAATGTGGTTCTTACTGAATCCTCTTGGAAAAGCTACAATCCATATTGAAAGCATAGACAATTTTGGATGGTTATCCATCAGATATAATGCAACTCTGCAGAAACAAGGCTCTGTTGATCCAAGATATATTTCTGCACTCAACCATCTTCGTTTTTATTTGCCAGATGTTTTTCCCCTTCTGAATAAGATTGTGCTTCTCGACCATGATGTGGTGGTGCAAAGGGATCTGACAGGACTTTGGAGAATTGAAATGAGAGGCAAAGTAAATGGTGCTGTTGAGACTTGCAATGAAGGCAAGCCTTCATTCCGTCGTATGGACATGTTTGTTAATTTCACAGACCCTATGGTAGCAGAGAGGTTTGATGCCACAGCATGTACATGGGCTTTTGGGATGAATATGTTCGATCTTCAAGAATGGAGGAGACATGATTTAACTGGGGTCTATCATAAATACCTCCATTTGGTACTGAATTATATCTTAACTAATTTTTATTGCTTTAAGTTCGTGTGGTTAATTAAGCATTTTCGTGTATGATTGTTTTATGTTACCTTGGAAAGATTTGATTTCAGATTCAGAAAGTCCATGGTAACTATTCTTGTACTTAGGGTGCTCATAGGAACCTGTTGCAAGAAAGAACTCCCCAGAATTAAAGACTGTATTTGAGATAAAAACAGAACAAGATGCTGTGAAACGGAATACGGCTTTTGGTTTCAATAAAATTGTGCTACTGTAATAGTATAAATGCTAATGGTTGAAGACAACAACATTCTATAAGACTCTATTTCTGTTATTCCAGCAACAATAAGGAAAAGATAAAGATAAATGGACATTCGAGAGGTTCACTACTCTTCCAAGATACTACCCAATTTCTACCTACCTGTCCAGTTCCCTCTACTTCTATTTATAGATCTCCTCTAACTAATTAAGTCCAATCATCCCTTCACTAGCAGATTCTGTTACTTCCCAGTCAGGTATTCCCTCCTCCTTCTGGGTCCTTCTAGAATAGGTAAATTGTACAGGAGGCCTATCAGGAGCTTTGTATTGGAACATATTTCTCTGTTGGGGGCCTTTGCATTGACTTATTGCGATAGCATTTTCGTGCATAAAGGATCATATTGATTAGTAACTTTGTTCCAAGTAAAACTCGTAGTTAAAGACGAATTTCTTCGATCACCTTGAAATTCAGTAATGGAAAATGTTAATTTCATAGAATCCACGTATTTATGTCAAATTAACTTAATCCCTCCGGTTATAATTTGCAATTGTTTTCATGAATCTTTTTCGCGTGTTTGCACTAGTTATATCTGTTCACGTTCATCAACATTAATCAGAATCTATTGAAATGGTTAACCCTGGTTTGCATTTCTTACTGTCTTAATGCTTACTTTTTCTTGGACTATGCAGGGAAACGAGAGGCCATTGTGGAAAGCCGGTAGCTTGCCTATCGGTTGGATCACATTCTACAAACATACAGTACCTTTAGATAAGAGATGGCATGCCCTTGGTTTGGGTTATGATTCGGGTGCAAGTCCGGACGACATAGGAAAGGCAGCAGTGATACATTTCGATGGAATCTTGAAACCATGGTTGGATATTGGGCTTGAAAAGTACAAATGCTACTGGAGGAAACATGTCAAGTGCGACCATCCATTCCTACAACAGTGCAATATCCACATGTAGTTAGATCCCCACACGAGAAGTTTCAAATCTCACATAGGTTCCTCACACGTTCTATCGATTCTTTTTCATTCTTCCACAAATTTTACTTGTAAATTTCGACTATCCTTTTTATCCTTTCCAATTTTTTAATATCAGGCCAAAAGTGTTTAAAAACTGAGTTGACTTTAGCAATAATAGAGGCCAAGAATCGGACAGTCTCGTCTGCCAGTTCAATACCAGGATAATTTGTACATAATACTCTTTTTGAACTGCTAATATCAAATGCACGAATTCCAAGTTTCAGTCCAGCAGATGTTATTGTACATAATCTGAATATTTGTTTCGAATCTTTTGATTATTCTGGTTGGCACCAAGTCCTAAGGGACCCATTTGAGAACAAATAGTGGTTGTTTTAGATATGAAATTACACGTGGCAAAACCTGGTTGGGTTCTTACAGATGAGAAGGCTATCTATTTATCCAAGCCACTTGGTTTCCTTGTTCTCATTTTGACCGAACAATATTAATGTCTTCTCCTTTCCTCAAAACAAACTGATACTCCTAGCGGTGGTGCTGAGAGCTGATCATTTCATTCAATTCCCAGTCGAGTAAAATGGCCACCATTTCTGCTTGCACTGCAACCTCATCTCTTGCATGTGCCGCCCTCGTGCAAAAGGCATCCGTCGCATGGCATCCGTCCGTTCTTGGTGAGAATCCCTTCCACAATCTTATTTTACAGTACATTAGCACTTTCCAATCTAATATGTTAAACTCGTCATATTGGCTTGGTTGGTTAAGGTGGATTATATAGTATTGACCTTCTTAAGTACTATGTACTAAATATGTCCTAAATATATTAGACAGGTAACCCTTCATTCCATTAGTCAATTTGTACAAAATATGATGTTTTCTGGTATCGTCATTTTAAAAATGGTCACAGGGTTGCCATCAATGGGGAAGATGGGAAAAGTGAGATGCTCCATGGAGGGAAAGCCTCAAGAGAGTGATTCAAAGTTAGGCACGGGAGCATCTATAATGGCAGCTGCCGCCTGCGCCGCCACCATGTCTGGTCCGGCCATGGCTCTGGTGGATGAGAGAATGAGCACAGAGGGAACTGGCCTCCCTTTTGGCTTGAGCAATAACCTCCTTGGTTGGATCCTTTTGGGTGTGTTTGCTTTGATTTGGGCTCTTTATACTGTCTACACTTCCACTCTTGAAGAGGATGACGATTCAGGGCTGTCCCTTTGACCATGAAGTTTTATAATATTTTTTGTAATACTATGTTGATTCTTGTCTGAACCTCTAAACTGCAGCTTTATTGTGCTTTTCTAGTTCCCCTTCTTGCAATTAGGGCCATCTTATGGAATAATTATGGTGTGATCGTGCGTCGAACGTGTTTGCTAGATGTGCCCACCGTTGGTTTAGATGCTGTTATGTGCATATTCTAGTGGCACTTTCTTTCTCTGTGCCACAACACAAGATTCATGTGCAGGGAATGCAAGCATTCAAGAATGTCGGGTGAATCTCCTTTTGACATTTTCAAGTGAACCTCTCAAATGTTACACATTTTTCCTTTTATTTCGTTCAAGGCAAAATATTTATTGTGTACTCGATCTAGTAAAATGTAGTATACAAAAGAAGTTTTTTTCCAATAAAGACAAAATGATATGAATTAAGTTGTTTTGCGAGAATTTGGTGTCCACCCATTTGACAAAAACAGTGTTGACGGGTTTTCGAAAGTGTATAAATTTGGATGTATAATTAGTCTTATTCATGAAATTTTACATGTCAGATTGGGACATAAACGAACTTTCTATTTATGGCTTGTTGAACAGAAACACAAACTGCACATAACCGAAGCTTAATAGAACTTTAATGGCGACAAATTTGAGCAAGCCCAACCTCTCTTCCCATTCTCCATACCCTCAAAAAACAACAAATTCCCAATTCACTCACTTTCTTCGTCTCACACCTTCATCTTCAGAAACTGCAATTCTCGCTCTTCTACTCTTAGCCAAACTTATTGCAGCCGCCGCTGATTTCGTAACGCGATTTGAGCTAAATCTGTTAACGGTTCCAAGACGGCTAGGAAATATGACTTCGACCTCTTCACAATCGGCGATGGTAGCGGTGGCGTCAGTGCCTCTCGCATCGCCGCCGATTGTGGTGCTTCTGTTGCCGTTTGCGAGATTCCTTTCCATACCATCTCCTCGGACACTACTGAAGGTGTCGGTGGCAAGTATGCTTGCTTAACTTATAATTGTCCTTTGTTTTTCTGTTTGATTTCTTCCAATTGATACTATAGCATGCATGTATATGACAATTTTAGAGATCAATTATAGCTTGATTAGTCCATCGTTAGTTTTATTTAATCAAGCAGACTTCTTTATTGAAGTGTTATAATAATTCTGGGAATAGAGTGATGAGCTTGGGAATATAATGTTCTGATTATATCTGACGGATTCTGTGAAGGTTTGTACTTCGTGAATACGTGCCCAAGCAGCTACTTTTATATGCATCCAAATATTCTCATGAATACAAGGAGAGTTGTGGTTTTGGATGGAATCATGTAGAAGAACCTAAAAGTGATCGGAGCACTTTGAATGCTAATAAGAATGGTGAACTGAAGCGCCTCAGCGGTATTTACAAGAACATTCTGAAAGATGCTGGAGTCACACTAATTGAAGGACGTGGAAAGGTTGGATGGAAGTTGATATTCTATGCAAGAAGGGTTACATGGTTATATTTTTGCACAAGCCATAGATTTATACTGATATAAGTTCGTGATGATGTATATCCATACTTTATATACAGATTGTGGACCTGCACACAGACACAGTTGATGTGGATGGAAAACGTTACACAGCAGAGAACATTCTTATTTCAGTCGGTGGATGCCCCTTTATTCCCGATATTCCTGGAAGTGAAAATGCAATAGATTCTGATGCTGCCCTAGATTTATCTCTGAAACCAAAGAAAATTGCCAATAGTTGGGGATGGATACAATGCAGTGGAGCTTGCTAGCACATTCAAGGGCTTGGCGAGCTCCAGCGTCCATGTATACGTAAGGCAGAAGAAAGTGTTGTGGGGCTTTGATGAAGAGGTGGGAAGCACACAAAAACACTTCTTCTAACTTGCACAAACAATAACTTAAAAGTTTCCTTTATAGATTAAAAGGTTGACATTTATTATATAGATCAGGGAGTTTGTTGGAGAACAGATGTTGTTACACCTCAAAATCGAGGTTCAAGAAGAAGCCCAAACAAAAGGCCCACACTCCGCGTCATAAAAAATCGAACCGAAGTTATAGGTAAAGACGACAAATCGACGCCTCACCCAAAGCGCCATGTGTAAGCAGAAGCTCCATGGCTGAAGTGAGGCATCACCTGCTGCAAAACAATAATAGAGAGGTGATCACTGCTTCATCTGAAGCACTATATAAGTGACTGAAGCCCTGAAGCCGAAGTAGTATGTAAGTGGACGAAGTCCTGAAACCAAAACGTAAGCAAGTAGCTGAAGCCCTGAAGCCAAATCACTATATAAGAAGTCAAAGAAGAAGTTGAAGCTCTCTGTCTCGAAGTTCTTCACACCGAAGACCTCCAATACGAAGCTCCCTTTGGCCGAAGCCTCCGCTCCAATCCGAAGTTCCCTTTAGTTGAAACCCTTACTGTCTTTTAAAGGATCCGCAAGGAATTTTTTCGAATGGTTGATGTAACATTTATAATAATAAATGTCAGGATTGTCAGCTTTATGTATATGGTGGTTGACCCATTGTCGATGTATTAAATATAGAGCAGATTGAGCGATGTCAGGCTTCGATTTGAGAGATGAGGCCACGTGTTCTTTTTCAACGGCTACCAATTCAGCCAAAACTCTAGAAATAAGCAACTCTTGTAACATTTGATGTTAATGCAACTCTTTACGCTTCAAACCATACTCTATCTTCTCTCTTGCTTATTTCATACTTATGTGCTTGAGTTTAGATTATTTTTTACTTTGGTTGAGTTGTTTGCGATTGTTAGTTAAATATGCAATCATCTTTGATCATATTATCGGTGCTCAAATATTTTTGTCTTGTATCATAGAACACCTTTCACGTTCATAAACGTCATCTTTTTCCTTTCGAATATCCGGTCAAAACGTGTTGAAATTTGCTTGTATGGATGCGAGTGGGTCCGACATTTGTTGTCCATGTGACAATAACAAAAAAGGGCTCAACATATGTCATCAAGGGGAATTGAATTACACATAGAAGAGTCACCTTGGGCTATTCTGAAATCATCAGATGGTTCACTATCTCCAGAAACTAATAAAGGAATAGTTGATGGTATTTCTCAAGTTGTGTTTGCAACAGGACGTCCACCTAATACAAAGGTGAACATTTTCCTTGTGTTATCAGCTCATTGCTTGTAAACATTTTAAAATTGCTATTTTGGACAGTACCATACTGCATTGGTACAGTTTCTCCATTTTAGGTGGAACACCTATAAGTTGCCTGCTCATGTTCTAGAGGGTAACAGTTCTAAGTTGTTTATCCATTCTTATCTGTGACAGAATTTAGGTGTGGAGACCGTTGGTGATAAATTAACAAAAACTGGAGCCATATAGGTATTTTCTTTTCCTGCCCCTTTCCCCTCAATCCTAACTCCAGCCCCACCCTAAAAGGATAATAGAAAGGGGGGCTCATGTCACATTTTTGGGCATATCACTGTTTTATGCTTATTTGTAACTTCTCAGGTTGACGAATATTCTTGGACTTCCGTTCCGTCAATTTGGGTTGTTGGAGATGTTACCGACAGATTAAACTTGACCCCAGTTACTTTGATGGAAGGAGGGGCATTGAGAAAAACTCTTTTTCTAATGAACCAACGAAACCAGATTACGGATGCTCTATCTTCTGGGATGAAATCTTTGGTTGCTTAAATTTTAAATAAATTACTAGACCAAATGAAAAATGTATATGGAGAAATTTAGTTCACATTGAGAAAGATTGCCGCTCATTCTTGTGTCTTGGAATTTCTGAAGCACTTTGTAATGGAAAATTCAAGTCTTTTCTTAGTTTGTGGGTTCCTTGTATTGCTCAGGGCTTCACCTTTGGCAGTTTTTTTCTCAGCTACCAATTGGTCGAGTTGGTTTTACTGAAGAGCAGGTGAGATGTGGATTTGACTATGTGCAATGGTTTCACCACACTTTGATGCTCAATTTCTCAAAACTTTGCAGGCAATAAAGGATTAAGATGATGTTGATGTCTTTACAGTGAATTTCAGGCCTTTAAAAGCTACTCTATCAGGCCTTCCAGATCGGGTTTTCATGAAGCTTGTCGTATGCGCCAAGACAACCAAGGTTCTTGGTTTGCACGTGTGGAGAAGATGCACCAGAAATTATCCAGGTTGCTAGCTTTTAAGCTTCATTCACGTCAAAAAGCTTTATGAAATGAACATCATCTAACAAGGTGTTAATTAATGATGGGATTTCCAGGGATTTGCTGTTGCAGTTAAAGCTGGCCTCAAAAAAGCAGATTTGGACTCCACTGTGGGTATCCACCCTACAGAAGCAGAGGAGTTTGTAACCTTGAGGACACCTGAACACAAGTTTCATAATGCTCCATCCGAGGTATGTCCTCATTACAGATCTTTCTCAATTACAACATGTTTATCTCGACATAGGATTACCTTTGTAGTATAAAAAAATTGAATTATTAACATAGCTTTGTCAGACTCTTTAAAAGAATAAACATGTAACCTGTGTCAAAAGGATGAGTCACTTTATCCCCTTGGTGAATGGTTAATCTTATTTGATTCCTACAGCAGAGATCATAATGTTCCATTTTCGTCGTATGCAAATTTGCTTATTTGTAAGTGTATCTTGACTTACAAATTGACCTTTCGCTTATGATTTCAGGCAAAGGAATATTCTCAGAGCACAGTAGCTGTTGGAGTTTGATGTCGGTGATGAAACAGTCAACTTGTCTTCTTGATGTAAATGATAAGACATTTATGGGTAGGAGGAGGAAGAGGCCGAGCCTTTCTGGACAAATTGTATGACTTGAGATTGATTCATTTACGTATAGGTCATAGTCTTCAATTGATTCACTCTCTTTCATCTTGAGATTATCACACTCACTTTGTAAAAGTTTGAACTCACACCATTTTTACTTTGTATTCTCCTCTGTATGCAGCATGGAGTGTGTCCCATGCTTGCTTAGCTGAAATTGATTCAGAAATCCTCTCAAATACAGCTATATCCACAGCTTGATACAGATCGTAAGAAGGCAGCTAAAGCTTTCACACCTCCCACTTTATAACTGTACCAGATTCTTTGTTTTGTTTCCTGGCTTAAAATTATTTTAAGTGCCAGTATTTACTATATATTGAAAAGAAAACTTTGGCATCCAAATTGTTTCCATGTATCTGATAATTATGTCTGTTTTCTACTTCTTTGTCTTTAGGATTTGGATGATAAACCGGTTTCATTATGCGTCGAACACCAGACCGTGTCATTAAGAGAGAGAATGGATGAAATTTGTCATTTGTATGAACTTTTATTCTCAGCTATTTTGTTAGGTGTGCAGTATTTAAATAGTTCTAAAACAAGCATATTACATTATTATGTCCAATCATATTCCGTTTCATGTACCAAACATTAGTCGGAATGTTGACTCATTAGATAGATGATATATACCTAAATATTATTGGACGAAAGCTTTAGGTGCTTGAGGTGATGATGTAGATCGTTTGGGAGATCATCGTCTAGACGACGTTCCTCCTGCGCCCAATGTCCTTCTTTATCTCTAACCATTCCTTTGTTAGGATCTTGCCTCCAATTTGGTGGGACTTCGTATTCATCTTTCAAAAAGTCACAACCCTTGTTTACCAATGCATAATCCCTTCCATTTGCAAGCACGAACCCCTCACCTCTTCCATGGTATCTACATTTCAAAACTAAGAGTCAATCAAATATTTAAAGAATCAATTAAGAACATTTTTAACTATTTTAAGATGATGAAATCTGTTTATCTAATCCCTAAATGATCTCATCCTAATTTTATATCTTGAATAGTTAATCATTTTTGATAGGCTCACATGTGCATTTTGTATTGTCATTCCATTGTGGACCCCTTCAATGTGACTTTTTCATATGAAATATAGAATTATTAACCAAAGATAACACGTTTACTTGATAGAAATTTCATGATGCCTTGACAGCAACAAACCCATTATAAAGTAGAAGTCATTGATGAGTGTCAATTTTTAATCTTTGTAGACAAATCATCCTTTTTCTTGAAATGATCACTAACCTTATTTATTTACAGTATTAATAATTTTTAGAAGAGCCCATTGTTTACCAGATTTTTTGGGTCCAATCCTACTCAGAGATTAGGTAGACATCATAAATTATTGAAAAGATAACGTGATCTTTCTTGTGTAGTTTTGTCCGTGAGTGAGTTAACCGAGTCAAAATGTGCTCTTATGTTGTAGCTAGTGTTCGTGTACATGCATACACACATTAAATGGCAAAACTAGAATAGAATTTGAGTAAAGGAAAGGGAAAAAAAAAAAAGACTAACCCATCGAGTAAATGCAAGTGACCTTCCATATTATGAGCAGAAGCTAGATCAGCATCATGTTTCAAAAATGGAGAAATCTTGTGATCCAATGCAAGTTCTACTCCCACATGCGAGTAGCTCCAAGGAAGTTGCTCAGCCAATTTCAAAAACATAGGATGAACTTTTTCATTAAAAATTAATCCAGGAGACTTGGGTACTATATCATGAATATTCACCACTCTCAGTACTTTCAATCCTAACAAATCTAACCTTTCTTTGAATCTCAAATTCCCAACTCTTGGACCTCCAAATGAGAATACACAAATAGGGACAGCCCTTGAATCATTCCTTACATTTGTTCCCGTTTCGAGGATATCGTACCCGCTAAGTATTGCCAATGCACCACCTAGACTATGGCCAGTGATTGTTATGCTCAGCTCATCGTCTGGATATATTTCGATTAACTTGTTCACTGTAGTTATGATTTGCTCTCTGACTGAAAGCTTGCAGTATTTACAGTTCTCGTCTTTGTTGGTGTAGAGATTGAGAAACCCTGATTCAACTCGAACTGTCGGATCAGGGCTCGGAATTTTGTCGGATGAAATAGGTCTTAGAAAGTCCATCATGTCTGCCACCCACTCGAGGCGTGTCACTGTACCTCTCCACGCGATGGTTATGTCACGTCGTCCTAGTTTTTTCGACATCTCATCATTAGACACGGCGATGTATCCAATCCAATTCGCGTTCTTGCTCCACACCTTAGGCCATCTTGATTTCTTGAAGAAATTGGGCAAGTTGATGTTAGATGTGGCATAAAGATATCTAACCATGTCATAACCAATACTTGCCATGCCCAATCTATCGAAGAATTCGGGCCTAGTAAATCGACAACTTCCACAATACTTTGAATAAGGATCAAAATCAAATGCATCATAACAAGCTTGTGCCATTTCTCCATACCTAATTAGCTCATTTCTCAATAATGGATCCATTGGATCAGTCAAGCCTGCCCAATCGTCCTCCCCGTGGATTTCAGGCCAGCATCGGGCTAATTCCCTCTCTGTGGTCATCTTCCTCTTCTTCACCTCCTTTTCCTTCTCGACCTCAGTGATGGTAGATGACAAAGAGTCACTAGCTTTCGACATGGCTCGAGCCGGTCCATGCCTTTTTGTTACTAGTTGATCCCATCTCTCCGGGCCTCTGTACTGTAATCTTTGGGTGAACACTGATAGATGAAAGTGGTTTTCAAGCTGGAAGCCATGGTGGTGTGGTTTTGTGCAGGTAAGAGCCGTGTTTGAAAGAAAAATTGCCATTGATAAAACTAAAACAAGATGGTGAAGGTACAAATGGGAGAGATGGGACTTGGTATATCTTATATGCATTTGCCCATCTCTCGAAGACTTAAATGGCATATAATAACATGAAAATGAATTTGTGCATGTTTCACACGAATAGCCCCCACCCAAGACAAACTACCCTTTTTGGCATATTGTTTGGGAAAAATTAGGACGTTGGTCACGAAATATCCAGAATAAGTTCATTTTCGACTTTTTAAACAGATCACTTTCATACTCATCGATTTGCAATATTGTTGTACAAGTAATACTAGTGGATGGTTTCTCTCAGCCACCACCTCCTCCTCCACCTCCACCTCCAAACAACATTCAAAATGTCCAACCTACATCGAGCACGAGCATAATGGGTCTGATATTTGTAATACAAGAAAAAAATCTCAAACTATTTTGGGACTAGCTCAATAAATCCCATGAGTATTTTATGTCTATTTTCCGTGTGGAATCTAACTAAATCCTTTTAAGAATTTTTTTTCAACGAATTATGGATGATAAATTGTTGACTAAGACTACTTGTGCTACTATAATAAAAGATGAGAGTTACAATGCTCTATTTAAAATGTTAAGGACAAACTTGCTATTTAGAAATATAAATTGGGGACCAACAGTTCAATTTCCTTACGGTTTGCAAGAAAGCTAGAAAAATAATTTATCACCATGATGTCCAAATTTGATAGTTGCAAGGTACCAGTCTGTCATAAGATATTAATTAATAAAAACGCAACAAATGTAGTCTTTCTTTATTAATTCCTTTGTTTTTCTTGAGCTAGGATGGTTTAGCAACTTTATTGGACATAATTAATTTTATAATTTAGCAGTAAGATGCATTAAGATACCTTTCAAAAAGGACTAACACGACGGAAACCTCTAGACGTGTAAACCTATTTACGAGTTTATATGTTTTAGATGTTGTTTGACATTTTTTTTTTTTGAATTACGTTTCTTCGCAATCGTTTTCAACTATATATTTTATGGGACCCGATTTTTCTCCACTTTTCATATTGTTCAACCAATTCTTCCTCAAAAATGTTTTTGTATAACTATCTCAATGGTTATTTCACTTTAAAAATTCTAGTGTGGCATTCGATCTTTTGATTTTCCTTTTGATTTCTTTTTCTACTTATTCAAATCGCAAGCGTTACGAACATGACTTGCATTTTTTATAGAATAATGCTATTTACAGTCACTCATTACTGCAGACACTATGTGGCATACATAGACACTATAAAAAATTATCACGTTAATGCATCAAATCACAAACCGTTACATGTATACTATATAAGGTGATTACGACGGTGAACGACTACAAACAGCATTGTCACTTGAATAGTGCAAAAAATGTGATGTGTGACATTACATGCATCACATCTCGTGTCAACTTTAATAAACACTATTAACATTAACATTCTGTTTTCGGATTGATTTTAGAATCCAACTTCGGATGTTTGGTAAACTAAAGAATAACTGATTATTAAAAAGCATGTACCATTAGACAACATATTTAAGAATTAGCAAATGGAAAACTTTTCATATGATACTTTCTACTTCTATATTTTTATAGTTAAAATATCAGTTCTTAACAGGCCCAATCTCGTGCCCTAGTGGGTGTCACCTCACCAGTCGGTCTAAAATACTAACGAGGTGACAAGTTATCGGTGGACAAGATAGCTCATGTCCACTATAGGCAGAAGACTAGTCCTGAAATTCTTAATCCTAATTAGATAAATTGATAATTGAAGTAGCGGTGTCAAACCTTTCATTTAATAGCAGACTTTGCCTAAACCTTTCATTTGTGCCACTCATGATACAAATATTTCAAAAATTAGCACATGAGATTCAAATGGATGATTTATGTTAGTTTGACCATTAGTTGATCAGTTAATTGACCTTAACAATAATTTTGACTAATTTTAAAATGTTAACATGATAAGTTCACATTTTTTATAATAAATAACTAAAATTAAATAATTAAAACTAAAAACCAAAACCACTTCTTCCTCTCCATCCACCCCACACATATCCACTCCCACCATCACCACCACTATCGGACGGCTCAACCGCACCCACTCAACGTCGGCGCCACTACAATTTTCTCCACCGCCACCTTCATTCCCATCACCCAACAAATTTTTTCTTCCCTCTCTTCTTTCACTTCCTCCTCCTACTCATGAAGTTGATAAATTTGAATTGTCTTGAATTATAGAGGAGAGAAAAAAAAATTGAAAACCCACAAATGTCTTATCCTAATAATTTTGCAGGTAAGCAATGCTTTTCTTTCTTTCTTTCTTTTTTCCTAAATCATTTGGTCTTTATATAGAATTATTGAGTATTATATAGATCTCTAAAAATATTTTTTCAACGGTTAAAACGATCGTCCAAAAAAATTAACATTCATTAATTATCACTATAACATTCTACTACACCATAGATTGTAAAAATATGTAGCGTTTTGTGATCCTTTTTTAAGATCACATAAAGCTAAAAAAGTTTTTCTTTAACGTTTATAATGATCATTTAACGTTCATTAATTAGCACTAACATTCAGCATACACGTCATAAACATTTTATGACCCTTTTTAAGATCACAAAACTCTAAATTCAAGTGGTATACGTTGTTCGAGGCACAAATTGAAATAACTCACGACACTAAAAATAAGAATGTTTGAACCATCTTCTCATTGTATATCATTAACATTTCTTCCATTTAATAAGGATAAATATTTCTTTTATTTGTTACTAAGCCTTTGTTTGGTACACATTATTTTTTTCATTCTCATTCTTCTACTCATTTTCATCCACACATTCTTCAATAAAATAATATTTTCCATTACTATCAATAACTTTTCATTCTTTTTCAACCACATATCCTCCATCAATCTACTATTTCAGAATATATTCTTCCAAAATAATGTGGCTCAAACACACCTTAAAATGTACAGAATCGGTTAATTATTCGCCATCAGTGATGCAAGATATGAACATTCATGAAACATCTGAATCTGTTCATGGCTTGCTTACTGAAGCTCAAACAGATGTAAGTAACTTGAAACTCCCTTAAATCTGTCCATTATTATATATGTTTGAAACTTCAATTTTCTGTGTACAATATTATTAGGAAGAAAGCAACAAAGATTTGGAACAACAAGGTTACGAGGTCAATAATGTTGTTGTTCCTACTATTGATGAACAACCAAGGTAAGGCATGCTCTCTTTTTTTGTAAGAATTACTTATTATTCTTTTATTATATTTAATTCACTTATTTAATGTAATTATGTTCATAATAAAAATCACAAATGTCTACAAGGCCCCTTGAGAAGAGTCGACCAAAAGATGTAAATGAAACAAGTTCAAATAGGCAAAAGTGTCATGCTTTAAGAATGAGAGCGGACAATCATCCGGATGTAATTCGGTAAAATGCAGCACTAGCAGCAAGTCAAAGCTCCACTCAAGGTAGAGCTACTCGAAGAAATACCACACCAAGAGCTCCAAAAGAATAAGGAGATGGTGGAGTCCATGAAGCAATTATGTTTAAGTTATTTAATTATATATGAGGACGGTTATGTCTTGTGCAAGATTAGGGATTTCTCGTGAGTATTTTCTATTTAAACTCTAGTCAACGGTTTGTACTTTATCAATTTCTTTTAATATATAAATACAAAATTTTAGGTTCTTCAAAAATTCGATCTTTTCTCAAAGAGATTAAATTAAGGTGTTGTTCTCGATTTTGATGTTTACACTGCATTGAAATTTGCCAACTAGCTAGAGAAACAATTGACGGAATAAGTTTATAACAAGTTTAACAATTGATTATTAGTTCGACGAACACAACATAATTATTTTATAATCCATTTTAAGTTTGTTCTAATTAATAGCATACGAGTGTTACCTTTATCTAGTAATGGTTTCTCTATTGATCGTTGAGGTTATTTTTATTTTTTATTTTTATTTTTTGAGGGGGAGGGTTGGAAGAGGAAACGAACTTTTGAATCTTGACATAAGGTGTGAAAAGTAAAAACAACAATCTCTAGAAACTTGGGACAATGAGAATTAGTGAATTAATGAGTAATTAGTGCAATTCAATTTACTAATTCCTTAAAAAAGAAAAAAGAAATTCTTTTCATATTAGATGACTGTTAAATTTGTGACACAATGATTATAAACGATTAATTAATTGGTTAATTAGATTAGATATGGGTTTATTAGTAATCATAATTAAAATCATCAATCAATTTTGCTATTCAATTAAAGTTAATATTAATTAGAACTAGATTAAATATTTAATCCTCGTATGAACGATATTTGGACTCGCGCCCACTTTATTACTTGTCATGATATTTTCCACTTGCAAAATATTAGCGCAAAATAATACAATATATATTCAACCTTTTTTTTTTTTTGCAAATGTCATATTTGAGTATTCACAATTATTTCTGATCTCTTACATTCGTTATCTCCTACTTACAATTTATGAGTGATTATCTTCGTTTCGTGCCATGCATATGTATGCACGTGCAAACTAATGAATCAATATAACATATGCATCACATATGACGTATATTCGAGCTACATATCAATAAAATAATAGCATCTACATGCATATAGGAACACCAATGCCTCGCTTAATCACATATATGTGAGCATATTATAATATATATACTAGTATTTTATATTGTAGTTGAACTATTATCTACATCTCTCATTGTGTATCCTAGCATTTAAGGAAGATTTAATGAAGATGCAAATGGAAAAGCAATATTACCATTTCTAATTATCTACGAAAATTTCTTTGTATCGTGTCAATATTGTGCATCGAAGAAAATTAACCATGGAAAAATCATTTCATTAAGGTGACTAGAAAAACCTTGCCCTTCAATTATCACATGGTGTTTTATTTCGAATAATATTAAATTACCAAAAAAGTCTTTTTTGTTACACGAACAATGTTGTTTACCTCATTGGGATGGTCTCTACATGATGTGATATGTGATGTGTTATGAAATGATACAATCAATTAAATATATGAATATAAAGATCGCTTATGGATAAGAATGTCACATCACGATAAGACAATTCTCACGATGATAAATAGCATTAATCTTTTCACACTTGAAATTTGAATACATTATAAAAAGTTAGAACTAATGAGTAATTAATATAATTAATACAATGAGCTTTTTGGGAAAAAAATATAGTGAGATTATAATGAAGAGAAATAATGGGTACACAAAATGTGTGTATAATAAATTTGTAATAATAATGAATTAAATATTAAATTTAATGTTCGACTTAATTTTTAAGATGATAAGAATGAAGGATTAAACTACTTGTGCACACAAATTATGCACACAAAGTGTACACCTTAATTGACACATCCCTATATGTCAAAAACCTGATAGTTGATTGATAAATGTGTTATGTGTGTCGTGTGTGTAAATCAATGTGTCAATTTGTAATGTATGTAGCATAGTCCAAAAATGAAACCCAAATAAACACATTAGTCCAATCATGTAATAAATTCTAATGAATATAAATAGGCTCCCTAGGATTAGCTTTCGTCATCATAAATTGTTCTAAGTTTCATATATCTTCACAAAAAATGAATAATTTTGCGGGTAAGCACCATTCCCAAATTTTTTTTCTTAAATCGTTTGGTCTTTATATAGAAATTTGGACTATTATATAGATCCCTAAAAAGTTTTTTTAGCGGTTATAATGGTCGTTCAAGAAAATTTTGACGTTCATTAATTAGCACGATAACATTCTATGACCCTATAAATCGTCATAAATATATAGCATTTCCTGATCTTTTTTTAATATCACATAAACCCCATAAAAGCTTTTTTTAATGATTATAACGACTATTCATTAAAATTTTAATTAGCACTATAACATTCTATGTACGTAGTAGATCATCATAAATATATTTCATTTTATGACACTTTTTTAAGATCACAAAGCCCTACATTCACGTGGTATATGTTGTTCAAGACACAAATTGAAATCGCTCAAAACGGTAAAATTAAGAAAGTTCGAACCACTTTATCGTTGTATATCATTAACATTCTTCCATTTCATAAGGATAAATATTTCTTTTATTTGTTAATAAAATGTACAGAATCAGTTGATTCTTTGCCAGCAGTGATACAAGATGTGAACAATGATGAAACATCCGAATCTGTCCATGACTTGCCTACAGAATCCAGAACAGATTTAAGTAAACTTAAAACTCCCTATAATTTGTCCAATTCTATATATGTTTGAAACTTCAATTTTCTGCGTACAATATCATTAGGAAGAAAGCAACAAAGTTACAGAAGAACATGATAACGAGGTTAAAATTGTTGTTGTTCCTTTCACTGCTGAACAACCTAGGTAAGGCACAATTTTTATTCGATTATTTATTTATTCATTCTTTTGTCGTGTTTAATTCATTTATTTAATATTATTATTGTCTGATTAGTGATGAAAGAAGAGGACCTGGAGCCTCACAAATATCCATAAGCCCCTCTTCGAAGGGTCCATCTGAAGAGGTAAATGAAACAAATTCGAAAAGGGGAGACATCATGCCTTAGCAATGAGAGCACAAAATGATCCTGATGTATTACGGGAAATTGCAGCTAGTCGAAAATCCACTCGAGGTAGATCTACTCGAAGAACTACCACACCAAGAG
>CAIGRP010031926.1:2356-13788 GCA_903798385.1 Fraxinus cuspidata
GGGGGGGGGGGGGGGGGGGGGGGGGGGGGGGGGGGGGGGGGGGGGGGGGGGGGGGGGGGGGGGGGGGGGGGGGGGGGGGGGGGGGGGGGGGGGGGGGCAGTATAAATAGAAACTTCCAGCTCATGAACAGATCACCATTAGCTCAGAATCAAAGAATTAGGGTTGAGAGAGATTGGGGATTTCTTCAAGGGTGGTTACCCCTCTCTCTTTACCCAATGATTTCATCATTATGCAAAATAAACAGCCCTTATACAGAAAGAAAAACCCAAGAATATACGCTCATGTTTGCGAAATGTTTATTAACGGTTTAAGTATGAAGAAATAAAAAATAAAGATCTCTACTTGCTAGGCTAAGCTTTGCTCTCTTTAATTCTTTTCGGGGCTGTGATGATTTTTCTTTTTTTGGTTTCTGAGCTAATGGATCAGGTATTGAGAAAATCCGACACGTATCTTGGCGTGGCAAACCTGGATGTCTCTGTGATTATCAGATGCAACCAACGGTTTGCAGCCATGGCGATGTCAATTTCTCTTTTCCTGTTTATTATTCACAGATCTGAGCCTCGATTTAGAATTTCAATTTTCTGAAGCGTAAAAGATTTTTTTTTTTTGTTGAAGGTTGGAAAAAGCAATTAACTGGAAAAAAAGGGTTGATTTTTGGGAAGAAATATCTTTTATTAAGTGATGTGCATTAGATGTTTGAGCCCAATTATTTTTTTGACATTTTGTGTGTATATATTTTGTAAGAAGTGAAATTCGGAGAATGTTTGGTTAAAACGTATTCGAAGACATAATCACTCACTCACAAAACTTGCATAATCGACATATGGACAACGAATGGATCAAGTGTAGCATTAATGATATTTGATTATAAAACGGGTACATCATGTAGAAAAAATTGTAGTTGTAAGTCATTGAAACAAGAGGAAGGATACGAGATCTTGACTATGAAGAGGGAGAAAATAAAACAAAGATAAAAATTTCTACTAAAACTAGCTAGTGATTCATGCTTGTTCCTTAGATGTTCTGCTGTCTTTCACCACGGCTTGCTATTCAAATTCATTTTCTTGGAGTTGAGTTAAGGAAATTCTATGTAATTCGTTCACCTCGTCTTGGTCTCTACTGTCTAGCTGCAAGTTCCACGACTTCCACAAGTTAAAAAACCAATTCTTCAACAAGGATGTCCCATTCTACAAAGGATAAAGATATTTGTATATAATTTAATGTACCGAATCGTTTACCCCCTCTCACATGCACGTAGGTCCCGAGTGAATAAAAAAAATTCCGAGACGTGGTCCCAACCCCTTCTTGTGAGTAGTCGGTAAGGGATTAGATAAAAAAATTCGGTATATGTAGCATGGTCATTCTACAAAACACAATGATTAAGTTATTTGCACGCTATAAATATACAGTTATTTGATATTGTGTGATGTGTCAAAATTGAGACTACTAATTGTTTAAGTGTTGGTAAAATCAATGACATAAATGTGTGTCATGTCACACAGCAAAATTGTCAAATAAATTGTAACTATAGTAGAATTGAAACACAATTTTGATTCACAATGGCAGCATCTTGATGATTTGGAGAAATGTAACAGAAATAGCGTGCCATTTAAGCGTTAGTCATGTCAATGAGCATGTCAATTTTTCATATAGTGACTAGCAGAGTGATAGATGGAAAAACATTTCGAAAAGTTCAATGACTAATAAATAAATTTGAAGTCCAACTGCCTATGAAAGACATTCCATGAAAAGTTCAATGATCATCGAGACATTGATGGTCCCACATGGGGTCATGTGGGGTCAAGTGACTCCAAGAAAAAAATTATTTTATTTTCTTTCAAAAATTCTGTAGTTGTCCTTTTGATCCTGACTGTTCATTTCGACATATTATAGTTTACTCTATTCTTCTATAAAGTATATGATTTTTGATTGGAATTAATAAGTATGTTATTTTATTTCTTCTAGATTTTGTATGGTTTTGATGGTTGAATGTAATTGGGAAGTTGAAGGTGTCGTTGAATTTAATGTTTTAAATTGAGAATTTTTTGGAGTTCGAAATCTAGGCAATTTCGAAATTTAACGAAATTTGACCTCTTAGGCACAATAGAGTTTGTTCTTTTGCTGCCAATGTGTTAAAATTCGTATGTTTAGATTAATGGATTATTGCTTGCAAATTTCAAATTCTATTTGTCGCAAATTATTGCCCGTTAGATTAATGGAGCTGAAAACAAAAGGAAAAAAAAAAAAATTAAAACTAAAGAAAAGAAAAACACTTATAATTGATTTCTCTGTACTCATTTAGTGGGGTTTACGTCGATTTGCCAATAATTTTGCAAATTATTTTCAATTTTTATTTTATTATTGGAATCAAATTTATCTTGCTTTTGTGTACAATGAAGCCGTTTGCTTGACTCACTCCTAATGCGCCTGATTTCGTTCGACTAGAAAACTCTTAATTCCATCCAAAAAAAAAAAAAAAATCCTTCAAGAGTGCAAATAGTGCAACAATTTACTGAGCCCTTATTTGATCCCTTATTTTTAAAATAATTTTTTCTNTGATAAAGAGTAGGTGCTTTAGGAAACACCCTTGTACAGTGTTTTACCAAAAAAAAAAAAAAAATCCTTCAAGAGTGCAAATAGTGCAACAATTTACTGAGCCCTTATTTGATCCCTTATTTTTAAAATAATTTTTTCTCTTTTTTCTTTTAAATCACACATTTTCAATAAAATAATATTACGCGTAAATTCAAAAAAATTTATTATTTTTTAACTACACATTATCTATCAATTTATTATTCTAAAATATATTTTTAGGTTAAAATGAGGCTCAAACATGCTCTGAGTGTGCGGTAGGCTATAATTAGAGCAGTGTATTGATTTATTTTTATTAATATTACGTTGTTTTTAAAAATATATATTTTTTAAATTTTTGACTCCACCACACTAACAGTTTGACTCTGCCCTGACCCCAAAAGAAGCAATTAGAAGGTGGCAAAGGAAATTTCGGGTAGAATAAATCAGGGCTCTTGACTCAACAACAGAGCACCATTAGCTCAGAATCAAATAATTAGGGTTCAGAGAAATTGGGGATTTCTTCAAGGGTGGTTACCTCTCTCTGCTTACCCAATGATTGCTCCATTTTCCAAAACAAACAGCCCTTATAATACGTAAAGCAAAACGAAGAAAATAATTCCTTGTTTGGGTTTCATTAAAATCTACTTATAAAGCATTAATCAATTCGTTTGACTAAGTGCTTGTTTGGGAGTTTTCTAGGTATCTTATCTGCTAATTTCCCTTCGAGGAAGTTGAGCTGTTGAATATAAAAGGGGCAGTGATGATTTTTCTCTTTATGCTTCTGAGCTAATCGATCGAGTATTGAGATCCGACCCGTATCTTGGCTTGGCAATCCTGGATGGCTCTGTGATTAGGGCTTCTTTATCTGATGCAACCAGTGATTTGCAGCCATGGCGATGTCAATTTCTCTTTGCCTGCTTCTTTTTTAACAGATCTGAGCCTCGATTTAGGTTTTATTTTTTATTTTTATGTTGTGAGTTTTTTGCATATTTTTGGTTTATTGAAATCGTCTGTAATACTAAAAGAAAAAAAATGGAAGATTTTTGGGAGCTAATTAAAATTTGGAGTATACTTTAAAATTTTCAAAAGAATTATGTGAGGATTTCCAATAAAATTTCAAGCACAGTCAACAACTATTTATTATTTACATGAAAATGCATCTATGTTCAAATCTATATATAAATGGAGTTGTTATTGTATTTTTCTTGGAAAAAAAAATGTTCAGTAACAAATGAATATTAAGAAATGAATCATGTTACTTCTATAGTTTTCTTTACAATTTATTTTTTGCAAATCATGAAATGACATGCATTTTGGCCTTGATTTGAATTGCACTCGTTTGAATCAAGGATCAAATAAATTCTATACAAGTAGCTTAATAGTTAATAAATTAATCAAAAGACCATTAAATAACGAAACATTTCGTTTTATTTCCATTAAACTTTCAACAAGGTCGTGATGGCACATTGCAGTTCAAATTATTCATGTAATGATATTTTAGATGTTGAGAGCGTTGTCCATGTTTACCACTTCTCTTGTACACATTGGCATTTGAGATTTTGTGACTTGATTAGTTTTCGATCTGAAGTATCATGATTTGAGTGCATTATCTATTGTGTTGGTAGTTCTTCTTCTTCTTCTTCTTCTTCTTCTTCTTCTTCTGCGGATAACCCATTTAGATTATTAGATCACTTTAATTGTTGTGGTAAAACTAAGAAAATTAACTTATACTAGTGGGATTTGAATGGCGTGAGCATCCAAGCCAATATCTCAGTTCGTTGCACAAGCTCGTCCCTTGGTGGGGCGAGTTGAGATATGTCCTCATGAGCTACTTGCGATTAATATTTTTTTTAAAGTAAAAAATTGTAAATTTTAGCTAAAATATAAGTATAAGACAAGTGATTTGCGTATCTCGCAAGAGTAATTTGTACCTTGACTCGTTAATGAGGTGGGCGGCCCACTCCCTTAACTTAGCCAATGTTTGTCCTCATTAAATTTTAATTTTTCTCTCTTTATCATTTACACATTCTCTAAATAAAATAATATTACACATAAATCTAAAAAAAATTCTTACCTTTTAATCATACACTCTCAAAAAAAAAATACTATTCCAAAATCAGTTTTTGTCAAATAATGGAGTTCAAACAAGGGGTTAGTCCTAATTTTGCATCCACCTCGAACTTAACCTGCGTGCAAAATAGCCCAACCAGTGCAAGTGGGGTTCAGTTTTCAATTTTATTCTTAAGGATGACATGGCATATGATTAGTGGAGAGGAGGTGGGTTGTAACGTTTCTCAACAATTGCGGTTCTACCTTAACAAAACCCGTACTCTAATCCTCTTCTTTTCCTTTTTCCCTCGTATCCAAAATCCCGTTTAAGTATAACCGCTACTCCATTCCGGCACCAACATGAACACCACTGCTCTCCACCTCTTGCCACCACCTCCAACGAAATTGCCCACCTCAATTCAATTCATTTCGCCAACCCAAAATTCAACATTCCGGGGCCCATTAACCTCACCGGAACCGGAAACCCACGACCCAACTTCAGGGCCTGTGCAGACGACGGGGATGCAGACGGGGGAGCTCAGGATGACTATGACATGGATGAGGGTGAGGTGGAAGAAGTCGATAATAAAAAAGATTTCGACGTCGATTATAACACTGCAACCTCCCTCGCTGCCATTTCCGCCGTCGCAGGTAACGGCGGAGATGATGATATTGCGATGGTGCAAGTAAGAGCTTCGTTTCCACTCAGGGATGGGGTTCCGAGAGAATTTTGGATTATCGGATTAATGAGGACGAGTTCCACAAAATTTGTCTTCTTGATTGCCATTTTTTCATAAGGAAACCGCCCGACCCAGATAATGACGTGTATGATTTCCGCGAGGTAACATTTTAATCTCTTCGTTTTTTTAACCCGCTTCTTCACTTTGAGTAAGTTACTTTTTTCTTGCTTTGAGTTAAATTTTGTTAATTACTGCTACTTAAATGTTTCTAATTTTGATTATTGTAAAAGTGATTCTTTTTAAAACTTAGAGATTGTTTGGGAAGTGTTTATAAGGGATTTCAGATAGAAATGAGTTGTGCTTGTACTTATGGTCCCTCGAAACGTGGATAAAAAGTGGCCGGAGTGTTTATTAGCGAAACATAGTCTTACTTATCATGATCTTAATTTTTATTTGTCATATATATATTGTGTTATGTGATGCGCAGTATTGTATCTTCTGCTTTCTAGGTTGCTTCTATCTTAATCTGTTTACGTATATGTGTTTGTGTTATATACTTGTAATTGTTTGTTGATTACAAAGGGTAAAGTGCGAGTATTTATACTCTGATCAGTTAGGTATGCAGTCTGGATTGTTTTGTGCTTAGTAGTTGCTCGGTTCTTTGGCTGTGGAAAAATTGAAGCATTTTTTCGCTTAAGGTTGAAAGTTGTTTGGTTCGTTATCTTCCGACTTGTGGATTTATTTAGAAGATGATGAAGGAAATGAAACCAAAAGCAGAAATGGATTCTTGCTCCATGTTTTCTCTTTAAACAAGAACAAAATTTCGACTAATTAGAATAATGAATGAAGTATGTAGAAGAATTTTCAATTGAAAAAAGAAAATTTGTCTATATCTTTGGAGTTTGGAGCAACCTAATAGTTGAATGTTCATTCTTTCAATTTTGTTTTAATTTATTATTCTGTAGATTAATCATGGAGATATACATGTTGATGTAATCAGGGTTTTTTTTTGTCTGTAGATGTATGTTACTCCCCCAGATGCTGATGTATATGCAGCTCCAAAGGTTCTCGCACCAGTGCCTCAAAAGGTACCCCCCCCCCCAAAATATAATCTACGATGTAAAGACCGACTCCTTTGAATACATTTATATTATCGTATTTGTTAATCTTTGTGTCTCTATTGGTATTGCAGTATATTCGATGTGCATAAAGTGATTATGGATGCTACAATGTGACAAAGCCACCCATTGATGCATCTAGAGATCCGATGTACAAATCTGTGAGAGAAGCCTTAAAGGTCTAACACAGATAGCATTTTTTTGATTCTTTTGTGAAAAATAATTTTAAGAATTTGCGTAGAGTTTTCAGTTCATTACTTAATACAAAAGTCAGGTTCGTAAATATAACCATGCTTGTGGAAATGGAATCTAGCTGCACTGCAAATTTAAAAAATGGGATGCTGTGTGCGAAACGTGCGAGAGATTGTATATACAAATGTTCCCCATGAATGATTGGTTAACTCGTAGTGATTTATTGAGGTGAATATCTCTCGGTCAAAATGAATATTGCTTCTCAATTTGTTGATGCAGGTTTTCCTGACAAAGCACTACAGGAATCGTCGGCTGGGTGACCCAGAATTTACTCTGGAATTTGAGGAGATCTTTGAAATTGATTCGAAAACAAAATCAATAACCAGAGCAAAAGTTATGGTGAGCAAATTTCATATGAGCAGTTCATTTCTGAAAAATTTGAAATCGTCAAAATACGTGTATTTCTATAAACTTAAAAAGTTGCATTTGTTTCTTCCCCTGTTCTCCTTGGCCTCCTTCTCTTGTCCTCAGATTATCCCTTTCAGATACTAAATTTTATGTATCTATATATTTGAAATCATCAAAATACGTATTAGGTACCTCTTGGCCTCCCTCTCTTGTCCATATTCTACTACGGGAGATAAATGTTCAGTTGAATTTTCAAAGATGGTTCTCTTCAAACTTTTGGTTACATATTTATATATAATAATGCTTCTCATCTGTTGCTATGCCCGCCTGATTATAAAGAGATGACTAACCACTGATAGAGAAGGAGGAGTGGAACAAAACGAGACAAGACATGGAAAAGCATCTTAGGAAGTTAAGCGATTTTAGCATTTCAAATTGGTTCTAATCAGATTATGCTTCGAGTTGAATCTCAGAATTGGTTTCCGAAGAGATACTGATCGATGAAGACTGTTCCAATAGACTAGTACTGGTTTGGATCTCAGCATACTTTGACAAATCCGCCATGAACAACCATGTTGTTCGAAGTTATATTTTCATGGCTTTGTCACGTCAAACATGAAGAATGGAAATGATCATGCGGAAGTAAGTAAAATGCCCACTGATGGAATTCGAGTGACGAAGTGCTAGTTTGACAAGTTATGCTGCATTTAGTACAATTATATTGCTGAGAAGATGATAGTGATTTGTGTAAACATTCCTTAAGAAACGAGTTTGTCGTAGGATGATCACGGCAGTTGATAAATTTTTGTTCTTTTCACTCGATGTAAGAAATGATTCATGCCAACTATTGTAGGACGCAACTTTTGGTGAACAATGTGATTTCTTGGTTTGGCAATTTCTCTCGACTTTAAATTTCTTTATTCTGAATAATTTGTTATTGTTCAAACTCAAAAATAAGTACCTTTTGACTCAAGATGTCTGACATTTTTTTTTTCTTTGGATAACCTGTCTGTAGACCCCTGCTTGATACTCAACGTGCCTTGATAAAAACAATTTTTTTTTATTTGGATTTTGTTACTACAGAATAATGTATATAATGGATTGCATAATATGATGTGTAGAAAAAAGATTAGATGAAAAAGTTGATTGTGTTTTAAATTGACAAATTGTAGAGTGCCATTTGACATAATGTAATTTATTATGTAAATTTTAATGTATATGTAGCAAGATCCTTTTGATTTTGATGGTTAAGATTTTAAAATATCATCACAAATTCCGAGGTCTTAAACTAGGAAAGTGTCCGGTTGATTTGGCTTGGATTTGTTACTTTTATATTGAATTGTGATAGTTAGTTCCTAAATAGAAATTTAAGCTCGTCTGAAAGGCATTTTCAGGAGATTTTTGGCAAAATTTTGCTATCAGTAAAAAGAGAATTGCATTTGTTTACGACACCAAGCAAAATTATCATTGTACCCTTTTGGTATTTAGTATATTATATTTGAACATTTCAAGAATTTGCTTGATGTTGAGTCAATAATGACGGCTGCATATGTTCTCATGTACGGTTTCAATGGTCTAAATTATTCTTAAAATCCACTAAGAATAGTCCCCGGACAAGAGCAAGTAACTAATCGAGGCTATTAACTTCTTAAATAATTCTTGTTTAATACTTTACATTTCGAGAAAATCATTAATATTGTTACAAAATTCACCTCAAATAATTATTAATTACTCAATTAAAAAGCAAAATAACTCAAAATTAATAAATGTTAATCATGCTAGTTCAATTAAGTAAGACAGTTAATTTGGGAGTGTGTAAACTCCCACATCAAATTTCTTCGAGATATTGTGCAAGAATTATAAAGAAAAAGAAATCACCACAAGAACTATTATTCAACACTCTCTTCTTACAAGCTCATTTTAAAGGTGAAATTCTTGTAATATATGGCAATGTCAGAGTACGAAAGCAGAAGGGGAAATTTGGGGAGATTCACTCGTTGGAAAAAAGGGTCTATGTTGGCTTCGAAGAGGGGTGGATTGTAACAATTAGTTCAAACTTTTACATGGTTCGTTGAATGTCTGGGGACGTTTATGTGCACTTTAAACACTTACCATTACAAGTTGATTTTAAGGGATAAGTGTGTATAGTATGGGCCCTTGTTTGGTCCGGATTAAAATTTGATTTTAATCAAATTAAAAGTCAAACAATCAATATTAATCGCATTTTTCGTGAGTTTCATTACTTTTTAACCATACATTTCAAAAATTTCTATCAAATCTACTAAAATTTAATTTTAGTTTCCACCAAACACCCTGTATGTGTGAAGTATTTGACGAGCCAAAGGACAAGAAAGTGCATCAACTAGCTAGCTAGGGTTAGGAGCTTTAACAAACTACCAAATCCAGATCAAACCAGAGATATCAAATAGTTGCCTTTGCTTTGTCAAAATCCCATAAAAGAACCATTTTCTCTGAGTTCTTGAAAAGTTTCTTGTCTTCCAAACCAAGAATGCGTGGAAGTGCCATCACTTTTCTCTCTCTACCACTGAACCATTCTTTACCTTTAACTTTATTCCTTTCTCTTTCTGCATTTATTTTCTCTCTAAAGAACTCAGTTTTTCACAACCAAGAAGGAGACGAAATTGTGTGAGAAATCGTTAATGGGGAGAGGAAAAATTGAGATAAAGAGGATCGAAAACTCGAGCAACAGACAGGTGACATATTCAAAAAGAAGAAATGGAATCATCAAAAAAGCTAAAGAAGTTGCAGTTTTGTGTGATGCTAAGGTTTCTCTTGTAACCTTTGGAAGTTCTGGCAAGATGCATGAATACTGCAGTCCGTCTACTACGTATGTATACATGTATAATGTGTGATTACTTGGTTTTTTTCACCTTTACATTCTCAACTTGTTTTAACAAGATTCTTTTTTCTTGCATTTTGTACAAATTAAGGTTGATTGAGATGTTAGATAATTACCAAAGGTCGACTGGGAAGAAGCTGTGGGATGCTAAGCATGAGGTTTGAGCTCTCTCTCTCTCTGCCCCCCCTCTCTCCCTCTCCATCTCTCTTCCCATATCAGCGCGCACGCGCCTTTATATAACGAAGATATGGACTTTCGAAATGTGAGCTACGGTCATAAATTTACACTATCTCCTTCGAGTAGCAATAGAGACACTTCACTGAACTTGTTATGATAAGGGGGAAAAAATGTCTGTGTGCTATCTCTCTCTCCACACACTATAACATCTTTTGTCAATGTTTTTCCATGAAAGCAGCTTGTTTGATGGCTTTTTCCTAGGAAGGAGACGCGGGTTTTTGCTAAAATATGTCAAGAATGTATAATGAAACAAGAATCCTACGAAGAGATCTACAAATAGGAGTTGTCTCTATAGATCTAAGTGTGTTATTTTACTCTTTGATGTTAAGGGAAAGCTCACTGTTTCTTGAAAACTTAAGCATAAAATTATATGAGATGAAAAAGGAAAATAAGAAAAAAAAAAAAAAAAAAAAAAAAATATATATATATATCCTTAATTTCATCAACTCCCATGATATATGTCTCTCGTATATGTGGTCATTTGATGAAAAGGGAATTACTAATTAGTTTTCTCAGATAAGTTGAAATTTGCTTTTTCTTTGTTTACATGGCTAAATAACCATCAACCTGTGCTTGCAACATTGATGGGAGAACAGAATTTGAACAACGAAATCGATCGAATCAAGAAAGAGAATGACACTATGCAGATTAAACTCAGGTAGCTAGAAAACATTTACATCAATACTTTACTCACTTTTTTTTTTTAATTAGCATTATATTCTCATTTTGATAGAGGGTTTGCTGCAGGCAATTGAAGGGACAAGATATTACATCCTTAAACCATAAAGAACTCATGGTAATCGAAGAAGCCCTAGAAAATGGCCTCGCCAACATCCGTGATCAACAGGCTAGTACAGATATATATAATTTATTAATCTTAGAGCCCATTTGGCAAGCTTTCGAAAAACCAAAAAGTTAGTGTTGGAGTTAAAAAATTGCTTTTGAACATGTTTAGATAATTTGAAAATCGTTTATCTTGTTTGCAGAGCTTTTAGAGGAAGATTTTCTACGAGAAGCATAAGCAAAACCAAAACCCCAAACAACCTCTTAATCAAGTTACTTATTATACTGATTTGTCCCATGTACCATTCGAGTTTTTGATCATCACTTTACACTGTTATTGTGACAGATGGAGTATGTCAAGATGCTAAGGAAAAATGTGTGTGTAAATTTCTCTCTAATTAATGTGCGTTTTCTCATTGAAAACAAGTATATGTTTGCTTAATGGTTCAGGAGAAAAAGCTGGAGGAGGAGGAGAACAATCAGCTTCAGTATGAACTGGTATGTTCACCAATAAATTCTGTATGTATATGA
>CAIGRP010031942.1:0-28067 GCA_903798385.1 Fraxinus cuspidata
TCCTAACTATCTAATCACATAATCTACAGTTTTAATTTGAGTTTATTATTTTATTTATTAGAATTTTACTTAGAAAATAAAACTTGATTTGATCATTAATAACTATTTTAATTTAAATTGAAGCTAGGTTAGTTTAAATTTTATAGTAGACAGTAGTTTATGAGGGACGATATTCGGATTTAATAAATCTACTTTATTACTTGTTACAATCCGTACACTCGCGAAATTTTCACGAATAACCAGTATACTTTGTGCTCAAAACTCCATTGGTAAGTAGAACGTTTTCCCAAATACCATCCGATATGGTGACATTCTGATTGGTGTCTGGTAAACGGTATGATAAGCCCACAAAGTATCATTTAATTTTGTCGACCAATCTTTTCGAGATGTATTCACCATGAGTTCTAAAATCATTTTCAGCTGTCTATTTGAAGTTTCAACATGTCCACTTGTTTGAGAGTAATAAGGTGTGGCAATTCGATGTTGTATTCCATATTTGTGAAGTACCGCCTTGTATAACCAATTGAAAAAGTGAGCCCCTACGTCACTTATCATGGCTCTGGGTATCTATATCGGTTGAATATATGCTTCTTTATGAAACTCACCACCACCTTTGCATCATTGACAGGTAGGTTATACCCATTTAGATACATAATTTACTGTTACTAAGATGTATTGATTGTTTTAGGACGATGGTAAAAACCCCATAAAATCAATACCCTATACATAAAGATTTCTACCTCTATAACATTGTTTAGTGGCATCTCATGATGAGCTGATATGTTCTTTGTTCATCGGCACTTATAACATGATCTGTGAAGCTAAGAAAGTTCTTAAATAATGTTGGCCAAATTCGTTGTTGCTTTTATATGACCAAAGTATCTTCCATAAGCTAAATTATGAACCTCTTGCAAAATTAGTTTCATCTCGTCTTCTGGTATGCACATTCTGATGATTTGATTTCTCCCTCTTCGGTACAAGTTTGGATCATCCTAATAATATAATTTACCTTTATGGAGAAGCTTTTTCTTCTGTTGATAAGTGAAATTTGCAGCCAAATAGCCACTAGCTAAATAATTGACAATGTCTGCATGCTACGTGCTTTCTCCACATGCAATAATTCATCATCTGGAAAATTTTCATTGATCTTTACATCATCTGAGTCCTTTGCCTGTTCTAACCTCGATAAGTGATATGCTATCTAATTTTCGATTCCTTTTTTATCATGAATCTCAATGTTGAACTTTTGTAGTAACATGATTAATTGAATCAACCTGGGTTTGGCGTCCTTCTTCTCAAACAAGTACTTCAAGTAGTGTGATCTGTATAGACTACCACCTTTGACCTAATTTGATAAGAGTGAAATTTTACAAAGACAAGTACTACTAGCATCTCCTTTTTAGTTGTTGCATAATTGATCTTAGCATTTCTCAAAGTTTTGCCAGCGCAGTATATGACATGCTATTTCTTTTCCTTGCATTGTCTTAGCACTATTCCTACTACATAATTGGTTGCATCACACATGAGTTCGAAGGGTAAATCAAAATCTAGTACAACTATAAAAGGTGCTAAAGTTAATGTTTCTTTCAAAGTGTTAAAGGCATTTAGACATTCATCATAAAAGTTAAATGGTACATCCTTCTCCAGTAGGCTACAAAGTGATTTTGGGATCTTTGAAAAGTCCTAAATGAATCTTTTATAGAACCCTACATGTCCCAAAAAGATTCTGACCCCCTTAACTAAATTTTATGGTTTCAATTTTTCAATACCCTGTATCTTGGATTTATCAACCTACCATATGAATAGATTTGATGTTCAAATACTACACATTCTTTCACCATAAAATGACATTTTCTCAGTTAACTAGATTTCTTTCTTCATATCATTGTAACACTAGAGATAAGCGTTCTAAGCATTTGTAAAAAGAATCTCCAAAAACTGAAAAGTCATCCATAAATAACTTGATGTACTTTTCCAGAGAATATGACCATCACGAAGCACTGAAATGTTGTGGGTGCGTAGCATAGATCAAAATGCATTATCCTAAAGACAAAAATACCGTAAGGACATGTGTAAGTTGTTTTTTCCAGATTGTCTGAAGCAATGGCTATTTGATTGTATCCTGAATATCCATCCAGAAAGTAGTAATGAGAGTGACATACTACCCTTTCCAACATCTGATCAATGAAGGGTAATGAAAAATGATCTTTACTTGTAACATTGTTCAGCATTCTATAATCGATATGCACTTCCACCTAGTTACTAATTGTGTTGGTATTAACTCATTGCTTTCGTTTTTTCCATTGTAATTCCACCCTTCTTAGGCAGCACATGTACTGGACTCACACATGAATTGTCTAATTTGGGATATATAATCCCAATGTCTAGTAATTTCAGCACATGTTTTCTCACTATTTTCTTCAAAGTTGGATTTGATTTGCGCTGACCCTCTACAAATGGCTTTGACTAATCATTCATTAAGATTTTGTGCATGCACAGACTAGGACTTTTTCCCTGAATATCAACTATCGTCCACCCGATTGTACTTTTGTGCCGCTTTAGTACCCCCAATAACTTTTCTCCCCTCCCCTATCATATCATTCGCAATAATTACTAGAAGTGTAACAAAATCTCCCAAATAAGCTAGGCGTAGATGTGATGGGAAAGGCTTTAACTCAAGAGTTGGGGCCTTTACCACTAATGTTACCTATGGTGATAGATTGGCACCAAGAGACTCATATTGTCAATGTCTATTTCCCATGGGTTGTTCAGCCAACGATATAACATATGTCTTCATTGTTGAATTCTCTAATTCTATTATTCAATATCCACCTCATATTTTTTTGATTGATGTTCTACCTCAAAAGTATCAACTATAAGCGCATCAAGGACATTAATTTGGAAACAAGTATCAGAAGTCAGTAGATGAAATGTTTTCCCAAGATTGTCTCGTTCACTGTCTACTATAAGGATCATCTTTCCATCATATACATCAATCAACATTTTTCCAGTGGCCAAGAAAGGTTTTCCAAAGATTAGAGAAATGTTTGAATCCTCTTCCATGTCAAAGATAATGAAATACATCGAGAAGATGAATTTGTCAACTTTGCTTAGCACATTTTCAATGAATTCCTTTGGTCTTTTAATGGACTTGTCTTCTAGTTGCAACAAGATAGTTGTTGATTTTGCTTATCCTAATCTAAGAGATCTGTAAACAGAGAGTGACATCACCTAATCACATAAGGAATGCTCAATGTAATTAGAACAAATGGTGCAAGGTATAATAAAATCCCCCGGTTCCTTTAATTTAGGAGTTAACTTTTTCAATAGAATTGCACTGCATTCTTTATCTAGGCAAACTGCCTTATGTCCTTCCAGCATTCTCTTGCTAGAAAGAATTTTGTTCAGGAATTTGGCATAGCTGGGCATTTGTACTAATGCATATGCAAAAAAGATGTTTATGTGAAACTTTTTGAAAAGCTCAATGAACTTGGCAAATTGCTTGTCCAACTTCTTTTTGTGCAACCATTGAGAGAATGAAATTGACGGAACATAAGCCTTGATTGGACTTGATGCTTTTAATATTGGTGTTTCTTTTCTCTCTTCCTCCTCTACTTTGATTAGTGTAGATTTTTCTTCTTTATTAGTTTTTTCAACTTTTACTTTCTTGTTTCTTCTTTCTTCCCCATCACATTTATATCTAATAATTGAACTTCACTTCTGGTTGTGATAGCTTGCACTTACTCTTTTGGATTGATCATTGTATTGCTTGGCAATGCTTTTTGTAGGAATTCAACAAGTTGTTGAGCTATTTGACCAATTTGTGTCTCCATGTTCTTGATAGATTACCGATTCTAAAAGTTTATATCAATTTGTTGGCATATCTTGTTTGTCTTCTGCATGTATTGATTGGACATCTCTCAAAAGTTGGTTTTTAATCTTGCTAGGAATTATTTGAACTATTCCCTTACTAAATATTAGACCATTTGAAGTTCGAATATTGCCTCTATTCTAGATTATATGTTTGTCCATATGGGTCGAAATCAAGGACCACTCTGAATGAAGTTTATTTGATCATAAGGAAAATCCATAGACAAACGATTTTATATGAGAAGATTGGCTCTACTATTTTCACATAATGGATGGGCCATCACTATATGTGATCCATACATTTGTGATTTTACAAGTAACTCAACTTGTTTTGTCAAAGCAACAATTTGTCCATCAGTGGATGTTGTGCTCTCTAATACATGAATTTTAGCTGCGTTCTTTGGTACCACTCTTTTTGATGACAACATTGAATGCCTAGTGGCAATTAACTTGAACAAGTCGAGAAATTGTTGAATTGATTTATTAATGATTGGTTCGTTTGTAGAGAAATCTACCTGAGATTTAGACAGTGGTGAAAGCCATGTATAGAAGTATTGTACTTGATTACCTCTATTGATTCCATGGTTTTGGAACTTTCTCATAATCTCTTTAAATCTATTCCATGCCTCTTGATAACTCTCCCCACCTCGTTCCAGGCATGTTTAAATTTCCAGTCAAATTTTTCCTACTTTTGCTGTTGCGAAGAATTTGCTGTAGAATTTTCTAGTTAGTTCTACCATGTGATAATTCTTCCGTGAGGTCAACATCTAACCATTCCAAAGCTGCATCCCTCAATGTATACGGAAATAAACATAAGTTGATAGCACCTTCATTAACTATTGGAGCACGAAAATTCTAGGAAACATGTGTTCAGGTTTTCATGTGCTAACCCATAGAATTGGAAAGTGTTGCTAGTCAAGTTGATCCAATCCGACCTCATCTGGATGTTTTTTATCTCGAAATCTGGATATACAATACTGGAGTGATCGGGTGCTGCTATAGAAGCGTCAAGAATATTGAGTTTAGCAAGTTTCCTTCATCAATCTCCACTTGTTCGTGCTGTTGATTTTACACTACCGCTACCCTAGCTACTCTTTTACCAATTGGTTGTATAGGAATGTTTTTGTCTGCCATATGATGTTGCTAATTTTGTTTGTGTTCTTTGAGCTTTCGTATGAAGGTACCTATTTTCGGATCAAACGGTTCAAGATTATCAACTTAAGAATGGAGTATACAACAGACACTTTTTTTTTTTGTAAGAAAGAAAAAAAAATAACTAACATTAAATGTAAATAGTCCCAACAAAGACGCCAAACACTTGTTTTGTTTTTTCTATCATTAGTGTATGATATCGTAACAAGTAATATAATGGACATTTGAATCTGGATTATTGTTCCCACGAAAACTCTAATTTATTCCTTGTATACTACTTCAACTACTATTTGACAATTGTAAACAAGTATGTTTTTGGTGATTGTTTATCTATCTATTTTTAACTAATCAAAAGTACAAAAATGCCCACAAAAATTGAATTAGGGTTTCAAATATGGAAGAGATATTAGGGCTCACAACTTCTTCTATTGATTACCTTTAATTCTTAAATCAAGATTCTCAAACCTAATGTAGTGCTGGATTGAATTTTTTCTATCGTATTCAATTTACCCTATCTTAAATTTTTATTGATTCTATTTAATTAAATCAATTCCACATCTTTATGTGAATCAATCTTAGTTAAACACAATTATTGTTTTAAGAATTCATGTAAAAACATTAATAATTAACATAAGTATCTCTACATTTTATAAATTATCGAATTTTACTATGTAGTCTAGATTTAAAACTCACTTCTTAATTCGTAATAGATTCGAAAAATCATCAAATTATTTACCAAGTAATTAAAAGCATTAAACTAATGAATAAAATCAACACGTGTACTTTTAAAGAACTAGAATTTGATAAAAGAAACAAAGGGTCTCAGCACATTACATTGTTCGTTCAATAAGAGATTTAGCTATCATAATGTGGAAAGAAAAACAATAGATATTAATTGAGTGCATCACCGAATTTTAAATAAATGTGAAGATAAGCGGATGAATCTTGCACCAAGATGATCTTCTAGCATCAATCTTCAAAACCTTGATTTCTTGATTGTTTATCACTTGTTTCTCAATGTGTGGAACCCTTCTCTAGTGCCTCTCCTCTCATATTTATAAATGTTTTCCCTGGATTTGGAGTCTTATGGGCTTTAAACGGCCAATAATTCGTGCCCTTGATGACAGGAAGCAGCACCTAGGCGCCACCTCTCGGTTGAGTTGTTTCTTGTGTCGAACCTGGGCGCCACTAATACTGCTTCCATTAGCTTCTGGTGGCGCCATGGTTGGTTTGTTCCATCTTCTTCTTTGGGTAGCACTCGGGTGCCTCGTTTGCATTATGATCTTCCCTTTTTGCTCATTTTTCTTCTCTTTTCTCTTCGGTTCATTCCAGGTCACTCGTTTCTCCAACTTTTGCATTATTAACACCACCTCACCAAACCAATGCAACAACACTAACAAACACAATGAAAAGTTCTATACTTATAAGACCTGGCCAATTATCAAGTTAAGATAGTACAAAATGCGTGAGTAAAACGCATTCATCAGTGGCTCTCTTAAATTTCACAATGTTGAGACTTTCTTGAGTTCTCCGTTCATAGCCCATTTGTTATGTTAATTTAACGGAACCCATATAGCCATATATTTCAGAATATACATTATTCACATTTTCCAACGATATCAGTGAAGTTGGAAATATATTAAGTTTATGATCACCAAGAAAACTATTGAAAATTCATACATTTAATTTCCCCAGTCAATGCAAACACAGTGAGGTTTTCGTGCATTCTACTTGCTATTTTTATTCGACACCTTTGCTTTAACAACTCAGAAATTATCAACCTTGTGATTGTACATTTTTTCTGGAGATACCAAATGAATTGAACATCAATTTATCATGAGAAGTGATGAACAAAACTTGCAAATGAAAGAGACTGAAAGGTTTTTAGGGTGTTACATCTTGAATCACCTGCTTGAATTCCAAATGGTAACTCTTGTTCTCGGAGAGAAAAGTTAGATTGTATGCTAGGAGTTTCTGGTGTATACCGCGTGACACTCAAATCAAGACTTAAATAGAAGGGAAAAGATGATATATGGATGATTATAGAATGTCCTTATCTACTGACTTTTACCTTGTGTCTTTCTCCTTACAAAATTGTATAGTTATAATCTACATGCTCGATGTAATTTCCTCCAATTGAATTATCGATTCCTTCCCAAACATGACGATCTTGCTCAATATCTAATTTCATTTTGTAGCCTATCGGCTAATTCATGTGGACATAGCTTGCCTAACTAAGCTTATATGAGTCTATATCTAGTGATGTCCCCAAATTAAAATATGAAAACTCATCATGTTTACGCATCATCAACTTTTTCCTATTTGGTTATGTATAAATTTGGGATGAATTGTCATATTGTAATTGGAAGGCAGCTAAAGGAACACGTGGGAGAGAATATATCTCGACTCAGAATATAGTGAAAAGTAAATTATTTGAAATTTATTTTACACATATTGGACAATTATGAGCTTTATTTACACCCAACTAAAGTATTTCAACACTGAACAACTCGGGAACCATCTATTGGTGTGTCTCGACCTTTCTTATCTATTCACCTTCAATTTCCTCATTTGCCAAACCAAAGTCAGCTGGCTTGATTTTCCTTTTATATATCTTTGTGAGAATTAGACCCGCAGTTTGAATTTTGATTCAGGTAATTATGAAAATTCCAATGAAACTTTATTGAAAGCTACGAGGGAATTTGGACGAGTACTTCACAAAAACTCTTGGAGTCCTACTTCCCATGAGTTCTGTGGTTACCATCATTTCTGGTTCCATAGTGGCGCTCTTAAATTTCACAATGTTGAGACTTTCTTCAGTTCTCCATTCATAACCCATTTATTATGTGCATTTTACTGAACCCATATGGCCATATATTTCAGAAAAAAATTATTCACATTTTCCATTGATATGGAGTTGGAATAATATTAAGTTTATAACTACCAAGTAAACTATCGAAACTTTGTCACATTTAAGTTTCTCAATCAATGCAAAAACAGTGAAGTTTTTGTGCATTCTACGTGCTATTTTCTATTCGACACCTTCCCCTTAACAACTAAGAATTTATCAACTTTGTGATTGTACGTGTTTTTTCAGGAGATATCGGGTAGCTAAATGATTTGAACATCAATTTAGTTTTAATGAGAACTGATGAACAAGCCGTGCAAATAAAAGAGACTGAAAGGTTTTTAGGGTGTGACATTTTGAATAACCTGCTCGAATTCAAATAGTAACTCTTGTACTCCGAGAGAAACGTTAGATTGTATGCTAAAACGAGTTTCTGGATTATACCGTGTGGCACTCAAATTAAGACTTAAATAGAAAGGAAAAGATGATAGATGGATGATTATGGGATGTTCTACTTTTAACTTTTCTCTTTATCTCCTAATAAAATCGTTGTCAAGTTATAATTCTACATGCTGGATGTGATTTCCTCCAATTGAATTATCGAATCCTTCCCAAGCATGACGATCTTGCCATTTATTATGGCAGCTCAATATCTAATTTCTTTTTGTAGCTTATCGGCCACCTCATGTGGACATTGCTTGCCTAACTAAGCTTATATAAGTCTATATCTACTGATGTGCCCCCAATTAAAATATGACAACTCATAGCATATTTACACATCATCAACTTTTACCTATTTGGTTATGTATAAATTTGGAATTAATTGTCATATTTTAATTGGAAGGCTGCTAAATGAACACGTGGGAGACAACATATCTGGACTCAGATATTAGTGAGTAAATTATTTGAATATTTATTTTACACATATTGGACGATTATGAGCCTTTTTTGCACCCAACTGAAAAAATTCAACACTGAACAACTCAAGAGCAATCTATTGGTGTGTCCCAACCTCTCTTATCTTTTCACCTTCAAGCTCCTCATTTGCCAAACTAAAGTCAGCTGGCTTGATTTTACTAAACCCATGTAGCCATATATTTCAGATAATACATTATTAACATTTTCCAATGATATCAGTGGAGTTGGAAATATATTAAGTTTATGATTACCTAGTAAACTATCAAATTCGTCACATTTAGTTTCCCCAATCAATGCAACAACGGTGAGGTTTTTGTGGATTCTACGTGCTGTTTTCTATTCCACACCTTCGCTTTAACATCTCAGAATTTATCAACCTTGTAATTGTACCTTTTTTTTTTTGGAAGTATTGGGGTAGCCAAATGAATTGAACATCAATTTATTTATCATGAGAAGTGATGAGCAAACCTTGCAAATGAAAGAGACTGAAAGGTTTTTAGGGTGTGACATCTTGAATTACCTGCTTGAGTTCTAAATGGGAACTCTTGTTTTCAGCGAGAAAAGTTAGATTGTATGCTAGGAGTTTCTAGTATATATTGTGTTGGGAATTTACTTAACATGCACAGTGAAAAATAAATTATTTTTTAATTCTCATCACGAATCTGCTTTGTATTTAGATAGAAATCGTATTTGGAATAATACCTTTGATGAATTCTGCAAACTCCTTCGTTAATTCTCGAACACGAACAATTACGAACTGTAATTCATAGCTGTCCAATTGTCCAACCTCCAATTGAAATTTCTCTTTTCTTGTGCTAGCAAGAATATGAATTATGTTATGTTTTTCTGAAACCGTAATGGCTTATTAACATAAGCCCAATTAAACTTAGCCCGGTCCAATATTTAATTAATCAAATTAATTAAATTCGGACCATAAATTAATTAATCTAATTAATTGGTTTTGGCCTATTAACAAGCAACTCAATTAATTAATTGGTGAATCTCATTTTTCTAGTTCTTCTTTTGTGAGTGAACTATCAAGTTCTGGATCATGTTGTTTAACGATGTGAATTATTACTTTGATTTAATCAAAATACCCCTTTTTATTTATCACAAAATCACATTCGTCATCCCACGTTAACATTTAGCAATGTGTCAATGTAATACATGTGACGAGAATTATCATGTGATATGACAAAACCAAACTTGTTCGTTTACCGTTAAACTATAATCACTTCGTTAATATGATCCAATCAATTATGAGATTTAGATATGTGTCAATCTCAATTATCGATCATATCTTTCATCTCACTATTAAGTCAATAAGTTGAAAACTCATTTTCGACTTATGAGTACACATTGACCAAGAATTTCATTATCAATTTAAATAAATGAAATGTAAATCATAATCTCTTACTATCTAGGAGTGATGAATCCTTTATTGATCATTCACAAGCTTCATATGATTCTTTATATACATGATGTCGTATTAGCGACTCTTGGCAGAGCAATATATTGCCAAAGTATGACTATCCTCATATAAGGCACTATGATGACCTCAAGTCAAATGATCAATTCCACTACTTAACGTTAGAGATTAAACACTCAGATAGTTATCCATGGCATAACACTTACATACTGTGCGACACTCAAATCAAGAAATCAAGATTTAAATAGAAAGAAAAAGATGATATATGGATGATTATAGAATGTTCTTAGAAACTGACTTTTATCTTGTGTCTTTATGACCTTACAAAATCATTGTCAAGTTATAATTCTGCATGCCGGATTTGATTTACTCAGTTAAGTTATCAAATCCTTTCCCAACATGATGATTTTACTGCTTGTTATGGCGGCTAAATATCTAATTTCTTTCTGTAGCCTATCGACGAACTAATGTGGACATTACTTACCAAACATTTTTTCGTTGTTGCCGGTGAAGATCAAGTCATCAACATACAAGGACACAATCATAAAACCTCCATGTGCATCATTTTTTACATAAAGAATATAATTATGTGGACATTTGGTGAATCCATGATCTTGAAAATCCTTATCAAACCAGCTATACCAAGCTTTAGGCACTTGCTTCAAGCCATATAGCACCGTTTTTCAACTTCAAGACTTAATGTTCATGTCCCTTGACAACATAACTCAAGGGTTGTTGAGCATACACTTTTTCTTCAAGGTAGCCGTTCAAGAAAGTGGACTTGTTGTCCATTCGATAAGTTTTCCAATTATTTTGAGCTGCCAAAGAAATGATTAATGGTTTCCAAGTGAGAAACGGGGGCAAATACTTCATCATAGTTAGAGCATATTTTTGGCTATTGCCTTTGGCAACAAGCCTTGCCTTGTATTTCTCCACTTCTCCTTGAGCATTTTTCTTCACTTTGTACACTCACTTCATGCTAATTGCTTTTTTTTCCCTTCAGGAAGCAATGCTAACTCCATGCACCATTCTTTTAGATTGCTTGAATCTCCTCATTGATTGCATGCCTCCATTTCTTGTCTTCCATTGCTTCTTCAAAGTTTAATGGCTTGGTGTCGGCAATGAAACAAAACAAAGATCGATTATCAACCACTTTTATTTCTTCATAAATCTTTGCAAGATTTCTCATATGGCTTGGTCCGTCATAGGGACTTATCACGAGGAGATTGAGGAGCAGGAGAATGCAGTGGAGTAGCATCTTCTCTTGCTTCTTGGCTAAAGTCTCCTTCTTCGAAAGAAAAAATCACGTATTCTACATTTTTTTTGGGACATTCCAATACCCCGAGCTTCCTTTGTCGAACTCCACATCTCTACTAATAGCAATCTTTCCATTGCAAGGATTGTAGAACTTGTAGACTTTGGAACTTGAATCATAGCGGATAAAGACAAATTTCTCATCACGTTTCTTAACGCTTCAAGCTTCTTTTGAAGTCATGTTGTAAACACTCTTTGAATGGGAAAATTAGATAAATACAAGACACGTGCACCAGCTTCGGCCCAAAACTCCTTTGGCATACTCTTGCTCTTAAGCATGCTACGAACCATGTTAAGAACGGTTCTATTCTGCGCTCCAAGACACCATTTTCTTTCGAGTACCTTGGAATATGAGGAAATACCAAATTCCATTGGTCTCACAAAATTTATTAAACTCTTTGGAAGTGAATTTTCCACCTCGATCAATCATTAAAGCTTTGATGGAGTAGCCACTCTCATTCTCAAGAAAATTTTTGAATATTTGGAATGCTTCGAAAACTTCATCTTTCGTCTTTAAAAAATGAATAGTAAGAAATAATTAGCGTCCATGAGAGGTTGGTTTAATGTCCCACATACATCCGCATTAACAAGTTGGAGTGGCTTTGTTTTTCTTGAATATGATTCCTTTATAAAGCTTCTTCTAGCTTGTTTACCAAAGAGACTTCCTTCACGAAGCTGATTGGATGATTAATATTTGGCAACCCATTTACCATTTCTTCATTTGACAAGGTCTTCAAGCCACCAAAATTCAAATGGCCAAATCTCAAGTGCCTAGGTTAGGAATTATCTTCGGCACTAGCCTTTAAACACCTTGGATGGTCAACATTATCATTTAGCAAAAATATTCTATTTTCTGAATTGGTACCTTTGCAATCGGATTGTGAGAAACTTCTCTCAAAGTAAGACAACAATTCTTCAAGTCAATATCATAGCCCATCTCAAGTAATTGTTCCAAACTCAAAATATTAGATTTCAAAATTGGTACATAATAAACTTGAGAAATCAAAGACGACTTCCATTTTTAGCACGAATAAGTACATCTCCTTTGCCTTTATTGGAACTTAATTGTCCCAAACTTAAAATATTAGAGTTCAAATTAGTCACATAATAAACTTTAGAAATCAAAAGGCTTTCACTTTAGAAATCAAAAGACTTCCATTTTTAGCATGAATAAGAGCAGCACATTTTCCTTTGATTGGAACTTTCACTGACTCATTTACTGTTGTGAGTAACTCATTGTTGCCACTCGTGATTGGCAACACCAATGTCAAATGCTTGATCCTTCATTATTCAAAATTTGCCTTTCATCATTTCTACTATGACCACGACCATAATTTCCACCACGACCAAGACCACAACTTTGACGTCTTCCTTGAGATCGTCCTTGTTCTTTCTCTTGATCTCCCAAAGAGTCAATCTTTTTCTTCATATGCTTGCAAGGACCCCATGAGTTCATTTTCAGTCATGATATTCAAGTCACTTGACTCTTCAATGGCAACACTAACAAACTCAAGTTTTGAGTCAAGGGATCTATGAATTTTCTTGATGACACGAACTTCTTCAATATTCTCCCCATAGCGCTTCACATGATTGACAATGAAGGACACACTAGTGAAATAGTCAAAAAAAGATTATGACTCTTTCATATGCAAAGATTCGAACTCCCCACAAAGAACTTGAAGACGAACCTTCTTCACTCTATCAATTTCCTTAAAATTATTCTCAAGAATTTCCCAACTTCCTTAGTTTTTGTTAAGAAAGAAACTTTCTTGAACATGGCTTTATCTAAACCCATGTGAATAATAAAGAGAGCGTGTTGATCTGACTTGCGGTTCATTTGCAAGGCATTCATTTGAGCTTGACTTAAGGTTCTTCTGTCTATGGTCCATCATAGCCTTTCTCGACAACTTCCATGTCTCATGTGAGCCAAGAAATGCTTTTAGATGCATGCTCCAATGTCAATAATTTTTCTTTGTAAGTTTGGGAACAACAAAAGGAAATGAATTATTCATCTTTTGAATTGGCTATGATACCACTTTGTTGTAATAAACAATATGGGAGGAAAGGCTATAGAGAAAACACATGAATTTCTTAAGAGATACTTGAATTCTCTAGTTTGGCTATATCAAATGTCTCAAGCACAAGGCCTTATATAAGTACAAGGAGTCCCAAATACATTGTATAAATTCAATAGACTAATTAATAACTTCTCCTACATTCTATATTAAGAACCATGAGGATACATGAATAAAGAAAATGCATCGATATTAAATTAATTAATTCATGAATCAAGTTTAATTTCCAATACTACGTACAATTTTCGCATTTGACACTTCATCTTAAAAAATTCACGGCTCTCACAACATATGATTGTTGTGGATGTAACTATATTTTCTCAGTTTTCTGCAGTTCCAAAGATAAATTTTGCACTAACATAGGTGTTAGTCAGCTTATGGCAACTGAATTGGCTTAATTTCACATCGATTAATTTATTGCTGGAATATTGTGTGTGGACTAGTGTAGTAATATCGATTTACTCACAAGATTTAGATAGTCATTTAATTGTGACAACCTATTCGTGCATTGTATTAAATATGGAGCCATAATCGAATGACATGTTATCACTACTAACTGGCTTGAGGTCCATGGACATACTCTCTTCAAATATTTTGGTCATCCCGTTAGCCTAAATAACTTTTTCTACCAAAACAATTAAGTGGAAATTTCACCACATACCCTATTTTTAATATATATTCCAATTATACTACTAAATATTTTCTAAACCAAATTACTACATTTTATTTAGTAAAAATAAAAAACAAAAAATTGCTTCTATCATCCATTAAATGATTCCATTGCCTTCATTACTCCTCCAAACACGTCTCAACATTTCTGGTTAAGAAATAAATTTTTGAATTGACATGGCTTTAATCAATCCGGCAAACACGCCCCAACTATCACTGGTTAACTTTCCCAAAAAAACTCCCCAAAACCGTGCTCTTACTCTTTATGAAAAAAAAAATCAAAAAATTCATCTGTCAAGTTTATCACTAACTATCAATTTTATTTAATTTTATTTTTTTTGTACATTTGGTAGCTCCACTATATAAGCACATTTGCGAGAAAGGTTATCGAAGGTTATGAGACTGATTTTGATCTTATACCAAGAAGTATCAAGAGGGAGAGAAGCTCGTTATTGCGTAGCTGTGATGAAGATTAAGTACATTTCTTTTTGGATTCGTTATTTTACTTTTGATGAGTTTAGAAACGCTAGTTTAGAAAAAAATCAGTTAAGGTTTTGGTAAAGCTATTTTACTTTAATATATTCTAGATGATTAATTTACACAGTTTTGTGAAGATTCTAAATCTGTCGGGTATTTTTTAGCAACTTTAATCTCATTTTGTCATTCAATGAAATTATATTGCCATGTTAACTATATTTCTGATGTGGATGATGAATTATTTACATTCATAGTTTAACTTTACGGAAAAACATCACATTATTGAGAATTGATTACATGAACATCTTAATCCAATGGTTAAAACCGATTTTAATTGTCTTATATAAACAAAGTTCCAACTTTTTGCAAATCAGCAGAAACAATGAAGGGTGATCAACCATCAAAAAACGTGATTGATGATTTAGTTACCCCCATTTATCGTAATCCATCTACAATGGTCACAAAGTTTTCCACATTAGTACGAAGAATTATGCAATTGAGTTAGCCGAACAATGTATTTATTCGAAATGAGTAGATATTTGTGTAAAATAAAAAATAAATTAGCTAATTCTCTAGGCTTCTTTGCAATAATCAAGGGTACTTTTAGAAGATAATTTCCTTCGCTATCAGTGTAAAGCAATTCATCACTTCCTATTGGTCATTTCCTCAGCGGAGTCATGTAATATCTCCACATGAAAACTTGCATACCATTTCATAACTTCTCCCTTCCACTGCCGAAAGAGGGAATAAGACAAATGACAATGCTTGGTTTGTACTACCGAAATGCAATGATCCAAGGAAAGCTAAAATATGGATGGTTTTACCAAGACCCATCTAATTTGCAATTATTCCGCCTGCTCTTTGACAATGTAGTTCCCATATCCACTGTACACCAACTTTCTGATAGTCAATAAGCTTGCTAAAAATTGTTTTTGGGATTCTCAGTCCACCTTCAAATGTTGCAAATGAAGGTCCTTAGTCATCCACATCTTCGATATCTTCCAAATTGTCTTCTTCATAACCAGAGGTGAACAATAATTTTGTGCTTGATATCGCTCGGAAAGCCAATGGAGTGCAAGAATTCGAGTTCTAGCAAAATGAAGTTCAGTGGATGGGATTGAAATTATTTTGCTCAATATTTCTATGTTAAATTATAGCAACGTAGTCAACAGCTCATGATCATTCAATTGCTACTGGTCAAGAATCACATTCATTTAAAAAAATGGCACAAAGAAATGGAATTCAAAAACATAGATAATATGGAATATCCAATGATACAGTAATATTGGTTAGAATACCAGTAGTCATTTTGCAAAATAAATAAATAAATAAAATCTGAGCCGCGAACTCTCGTCAGAAGTCAAACACCATGATTACCTCAATGTAATCAATCTGACATGATCGCCGTTGATGGATATTCTCAAGTCCTCTTTCGTTATTATCGTAGCAAGTAAATTAATTTTGAAATTGAATTCCATATGTTTTGCTTTTGAATTGAATGCCACATGTTTTCTGTCATTGAAAATTTTCAGTTACATAAACAAAATGGAAAGTTTAACGTGCAGTACTTTTGGGATTCATTTGGGGTTTTGAAATATTTTGGGTTGTTATTTGGATTTAATAGTATAAAATCAATTATTTTGTATTAATAAGGTATACGTGATATTTCCCTTTAAATTAATATCCCTGATGGTTTTTAAGCAAACAAGAGGAGAGAAAAACAGACTTTTCATTCACTTACACAATGCATACACGGCTTGGGAGATTTTTTATACAAACATCCATCATTGGGTATAAATCAAAAGTATTTTTCATCACCAACTATCCTACTTGCTACCACTAAACAATACTTGACAATACATTAACTTGTAGTAGGTTCAAACTAGCCTAACTTTACATCATGACATAGGTTAGACCTCAATCAAAAACATGTGACAAAATGGTAACCAAAACATTTGTTAAGTGACAACTGAAGTGTCACTTACACGGCCTCATTTAACACTTCTCCTTGATACTTTTGTTGGAAACACAAAGGCATTTTCTTAGTGTTTCAAATCTTTTATTTGGTAATACTTAGTCAAAATATCGGCATATTGATCAATGGAATAACAGTGCACCAGCTTTACTTCAAGATGTTTTGTGCTTGTCTGATTGCATGATACTTGATCTTGATGTGTTTTGTCCTTCTATGAAGCACCGGATTTTTAACCATTGCAACTGCTGATTGTTTATCACAATAAATGTATGTTGCATCAGATTGTTTATAGTTAAGATCCTCTAAAACTTTCCTCAACCAAATTGCTTGATTAGTTACCTCAGAAGCTGCAATTTATTCTGCCTCAGCAGTAGAGCTACTGTCTTCTGTTTCATTGAGTTCCAGCAGACAACATTTAATCCCAAATAGAAAGCATAACCTGACGTACTCTTCATATCATCAAAGGAACCTGCCCAATCACTATTTGTATAGTCAATCAAGTCCAGTTTTTCTGACTTCCTAAACTAGATTCCCATATTCGCATTTCCTTTGATGTATCTTAGAACTCTCATTGTAGCTTGGAAATGTATTTCACTTGGTTCTTGTCTGAATCTCGAAAGCAGATTTCTAGCAAGGGTAATATATGGTCTTGTAATGGTTAAATACAAGAGACTTCCCACCAAGTTTCTATAAATCTTTTCATATGTCTTTCTGCCTACATCATCCTTCATTAACTTTAAGTTTTGTACCAAGAGAGTGCTCACTGGTTTGCAGTTTTCCATGCTAAATTTCTTTAGCATCTCCTCAGCATATCTCAAAACAAAGATTCCTTCTTGAGACTGATTTATTTCCATGCTGAGAAAATATTGCATTTTTCCAAGGTCAGTCATCTCAGATGCCTACTTCATTTCATCTTTCACCTGCTCAATTAAAACTTGATTGTTGCCGGTTATTAAAAGGTCATCAATATATAAGGAGATGACAATCACTTCTTCCTCCAAATACTTTATATAAAGTGTTTGTTCATTAAGACTTTTGATGAAACCAAGACAACTCAAATGCTCATCTATTCTGGTTTACCAGGCTCTTGGAGCCTACTTCAAGCCATACAAAGCCTTCTTCAACAGATAGACTTAATCCTCTGTTCTGGCCACAAGAAAGCCTTCAGGTTGTTAAACAAATATCTCCTCATTTAGGTAGCCATTTAAGAAGGCTGATTTAACATCTAACTGATGAATTTTCCTACCACCTTGAGCAGCAATAGAAAAAAGTAATCTAATTGTTTCATACCTTGCCACTGGTGTAAAAGTATCTGTGAAGTCAATTCCAAATTGTTGAGCATATCCCTACACAACTAGCCTGGCTTTCAACTTGTTGATTGATCCATCATAGTTTAGTTTAGTTTTGTATGCCAATTTAACTTCAATAATATTTTTATCTTTTGGCCTGTCTACTAACACCCATGTTTCATTCTTCTTACATGTTTAGCTCCTCCTTCATTGCAGCTATCCACTCTTTAGAATTCTCAGCTTCAGCAAAGTTTGAAGGCTCCAATTGAGTTGAATTACATCTAGCATCTAGTGGTTTCGTCATGAGTACTTCATTTTCAGAATCAGAATCATTATCAGTTCCCTCTTCTTCTTCATTAACATCCGTTTCAACTACTAGTGGAATAACATTTTAAACTTGAGGTTGATTGAATACAGATGATTCCCAGTTATAGGAAGCTGCTTCATCTACTTTGATATCCCTGGTGGAAATTATCTTCTTGCTATTAGGGTTGAATACCCTATAGCCTTTAGCGTTACTGCAGTAGCAAACTAGCACTCCAACCTCAGTTTTTTGGCTCAATTTATTCCTTTCACATCAGGTATATGAGTGTAATAGAGGCTCCCAAACACTTTCAAATAAGAGACATCAAGTTTAGTTCCATACCAAGCTTCAAAAAGGTTCATATTGTCCAATGACTTTGTAGGCAATCTGTTAAGTAGATACACTGCAGTATTCACATCTTCTGCCCAGAATTCCCTTGGAACTTTCTTCTTAGTCATCAAACATCTAGCCATCTCCATAACCGTTCTATTCTTTCTTTCACATACTCCATTCTGCTGGGGAGGATATGGAATGGTTAGCTGATGTTTTATCCCCATTTTTTCACAAAACTTGTCAAATTGGTTGTAGCAATACTCTGTTCCATTGTCTGATCTTATAGCCTTTATTTTGCAAGCATATCCTTGTCAAATCATTGATGAATAGCACAAAATACTTGTTACCATTTAGATTAGATGTTCTCATTGAACCACATACATCGAAATGGATCAGCTGCAGCTTACTTGAAGCCCTTCTAAACTGATTTTTAGGAAACGACAATCTAGTTTACTTTCCTAATTGACAGATTTCACACATACATCTATCATCTTTATTGATTTCAGTCAGATTTTCAACCAACTCCAAATCGTGCATTTGTTTGAGTGATGTGTAATTAGCATGTCCAAACCTTTTATTCCATAAAGAAGACTCAATAACAGTGCATGCAAGTGCTTGATCACTTACATTTTTCCATTCTAAAGGGAAACTTCTACCTCATGCCAATAGTCATTACCTCTTGATTTTTTGGACAAAATATAGTGCATCCCTTGTCTTTAAATACCAATGTATAATCTTTCTCAATCAATTGACCAACACTTATCAAGTTTTGATCAATATTTGAAACATATAAAACATCATAAATATAATTGGTACCCGATGAAGTTTGTACTGAAATTTCACCAACTCCATTCACTTTTACAAACTCTCCATTCCCAACCTTAACCTTTGATCTGTATCCTTCATCTAGAATTACAAAAATAATGGAATTGGAGTTCATATGGTGAGTACATCCACTGTTCAATAGCTACGTTTCATCACTACTGCAAGCCTTCACATTCAAAGCTGTAAATAGATGCTCCTCCTATTGATTAACTTCTGTAACCTAAGCTTGCTGAGTATCCTTCTTTTCCTCCTGATTTTTACAAACTTTTTTACTATGTCCAAACTATTTACATGCTCTACATTGAACTCCTAGACTGTACCAACACTATTTGGGAAAATATCCGATTTTCTTGCAATTAGGACATGGTGGATAACCTTCATTTTTTACTGCAGTTCTGATGGTTCACCCTTCTTCTTTTCAGGTTGATACTTCTTCACTCCAAAGCTTGTTTGAGATTTATATTTTCCCTTGGAAAATAGGGCTCCTTCAACTTGTTCTTCATGCCTAAACAACCTCATTGCTCAGTTGTTTGCAAAGCATTATAAGCTCTGATAAGGCTATGGTAGATAGATCTCTGGAATTTTCAAGTTAAGAGATTTTTGTTTCGAATTTCTCAGGCACACTGATAAGAACCTTTTTTTACCACAGGCTTTAGGCAGTTCATCCCCTAACAACCTTATTTTGTTAACCACTTTCATCAACCTATCTGAGAAGTCTTTAATTGATTCAGCCTCCTTCATCTTCAGTGTTTCAACAACCTTATTTTGTTCTTGAATTCCTATAAACTCCTTAAGCAACCTGTCCCAAGCCTCCTTTGTTGTTTCACAAGTAATGATCCTAGTAAAGATTGCATCAGAGATGACTAATTGAATGCAAGACAAGGCCTTAAACTTTTTTGCAACCTCCTCACTATGTTGCTTCAGCTGAGCTATAGTTGGATTTGCTCTAAGTGGTGGTGGCTCTGCTCCAAATTCTGTGATCTCCCAGAGGTCATAGGCTTTCAAATAAGCCTTCATCTTCATAGCNTGTTGCTTCAGCTGAGCTATAGTTGGATTTGCTCTAAGTGGTGGTGGCTCTGCTCCAAATTCTGTGATCTCCCAGAGGTCATAGGCTTTCAAATAAGCCTTCATCTTCATAGCCCAAAAATCGTAGTTCTCACCTATAAACACTGAAGGCAAGGGAGCTAAAAAACTGCCTAAAGCCATCTTCTTGCTGATATGGTGGACGATTTTTTTCAGTGAAAGGTTACCTCACTTGTTTTTATCTCAGAACAAATGTTTCACTGCCTTTTCTTCTTTCCCAAAGATCTATTTTTCGGCTCTGATACCATTGATGGGTTTTAAGGAAACAAGAGGAGAGAAAACAGAGTTTTCATTCACTTACACAATGCATACATGGCTGGGGAGATTTTTTATACAAATATCCATCATTGAGTATAAATCAAAAGAGTTTTGCATCGCCAACTATCCTACCTACTACCACTAAACAATACTTGACAAAACATTAACTTGTAATAGGTCCAAATTAGCCTAACTTTACATCATTACATAGGTTAGACCTCAATCAAAAACATGTGACAAATGTTAACCAAAACATTTGTTAAGTGACAACAAAAGTGTCACTTACATGGCCTCATTTAACAATTCCAAATAGGAAAGGGGGAAAATCATATTTTCCACACTTTAATACTACTATTTCAAAAATATCAAACTTGTAGAATTCTTTCAAAAATTAAGTTATAGGTCAATAATATATTTATAAATATACGAATTTAAATAAGAGAATAATGAAACTGAAGAGAATTAATAAAGGATAAATTTTCTATCTCATCTTATTACTTCCTAAAAAGTAACCAAAATGTTTCAAAAAATTTGAAAATAGAAAATAGAATCCCGAACCTCCATGACGTGATTATTTAGAATAGATAAATAAATTGACCACAAATTTCTATCACGATTTCTCTCGAATAATAATCTCATTCTTATCCACAATTTCTCATTTTTGAAGAAAATTCTTACTGATAATGAAAGATAATTAAATCTTAAAATCATGGGTTTTCTTAATTTTCTTAACAAGAAACGACCATTTGTCATATATGCCTACTTAATGGCCCACTTGGTGTGGCCCATGAACTTGGATAGCCAACAACGAAAAGGTTTGGTCTTTTTCCTACGAGTTTTATGTAATGTAAATATACCACAAGTATACGGTGTCAAGTTTTGTAATATATAAATGGAGTTAGAGTGTCGAACCTACAGTGATTGTAATTTAATCATGTAGCCTCTATTTTACCTAGATGAATAAATTTTATATTCTAAACTAGGGATAATTGTGATTAATTCAATGAATAAATACAATTTTTAAGAATTCATCGATGGGAGAGAGCATAAGGTTATGATTTCAACTAGCTATCAAATATGATTTTTAAAAACCTAGTTAGCCCTAATCAATTTCCATGTTTATAAGCAAGAACTCTAATGTAGTTCTATCCCTTGTCTTGAGTGCCAGGTAAAAATTAATTATACAAATTAATTTCAATATCTTTATTTCGAATTAAAATCAAGATTTATCAATATCGTGATTCTTATATGGAACAAGGTTCGTAGATTCTGCACTTTCTCTCCAAATCTATAAACTCTAGGTAGTGCTATTATTTTGATCACGCCTAAATTTTCCTCTCTAGAGTGTCGAAATTGACCAGGATCTATTCATTCAATTAGTGGCTAATTAATTGAAAAAAATAAATCAACAACACAAATAAATGGAATTGAAAATTTTCATAGAAATAACTAAAATAAAGTAAAAGCCTATCCTCAAGTTTTGGCTAATCAAAACCTAGAAGAATGAAATCCATACAAGTCACAAAGAATAACATGAAGAGAAGAAAGATAAATTATTTTTTTGGATAATTGAATCTGTTACGTCTCTAATTTGAGGATCCACAAAAGTTGCCACGTGGAGCAATCCCGTGTCAAACGGACCCACGAGGCATGACGTGGCAGAAAACTCTTAAGGACGACGTAAGGATGGCACGCGGAAGGTCTTCACTGCAACGCCGAGGTACTCGAAGGAAAGACCCAGTTTGCCGAGGCACGAGTGGCACGCTGACGAAGGAGTGTGTAATCGTCGAGGCTATTTTCTTCATGGAGCCACCTCCAATGACTTATCCGAGGTTCTCAGGTTCATCTAATATTCAAGATGCCGAGGTTGTCCAACACATTAGATTCGGAGATCTCTTAGAAGTGACTGATGTAACACCTGTAATAATGTTTAACAGTGTGCCGCCTATTGAATAGGGCGGCTGGCCTCTTGTCAATGCATTTATGGTATGTGGTATGAATAGACCATGATGTGAAGCCTTAGTTAGGGAGATAAGGCCACGTAATTTAGATCCAACGGCCACCACGTCGGCCAGAATAGTATAAATAACTCTTCATTGTAATGAAAAGGGGGGCCGGAGAACAGAGAGTGAAAAACAACACTCATACATTCAAAATATATATACATAAGTCCTTGAAAGAAAGAAAAGGGGCATTTCCATCTATCCTTCCACGGATTATCATTTATCGTTAAGTGAATGAATTAGTGCTTAGTTCAGTAATTGTTGTTAGTGCAATTGCTTGCATTCTACTCTCCAGAGCCGGAACGTGATTAGTTCTCTCGTCGTAAAGTACCTTCCGCGTCTATTCCACCCTGGTTACCGCCATTACTTCGGTAAGAACGCCCCGTAATTGTGCTTGACGTGCCGTGAGTGTGCCCAGCATCAGTTGACTCATTTTTTAGGATCAACAGATTGGCGCCATCTGTGGGAAACATAATAGCTAACCACAAAAACATGTACCAAAAAGCATTGACGAATCAAGAAAAATTCGATTGAAGAAATCGAAATCCTTGAAGAAGAAGGAAGGGAAATCTACAAGCCCCTTTAAAGCGAAGAAAACTACTAGTGCCGAGTACATTGAAGAAGATGAGTTCGAATGATGAAAACGAGCCTAGAAGGATAAGGGAATACCCTGAACAAAGGGAACCCTCGCAAGCTATTCCGACTTCACGCCCACGACTCCCAACACGAAGACGTGGTGGATCAAGAGGTGAGGAGAGAGTTGCAGCTAGGGAGATGGCCTCAATGGCGGCCAACATGAGAAACATAACTCAGGAAAACTTGGTCATACAAGAAAAATTGATGAACATGCAAGGGCAAGGAGGATTTCATGCCCCCCCACATGCAGTCCCAGGCGACGGAATTCCCGGATCCTCAAGAGTATCGCCAGGGAGAGGAGGAAGTCCAAAGTCAGATAGCAAGACACTCTTGTGGCAGAATGGGGGCCTCACAAATAGAGAAGTAGAGATGGGCACCTCAATTAACCATACTTCAGGGATACCCTACGAAACGCCATTCAAATTCTCTCCAAACTACGAGCCGGATAATAGACCTCAAAGGTCGGTTAGCATATTCGACATGATCAATCCGGGATTGACTAGAAATAGGCAATATTACTCCCCAGATGCCTAAAAATAGGCAGCAAGAGCTGCGTCAACGCAAAGAACAACAACCTATCCTTCAGGAGGAACCTCAGGTCCGCCATCCTAAAAATAGGTGTGAAAGGAGGGCTCAGGCGAGAAGCGAAGCGATGCCGTCCTAACCACCTCTCCGAGTCTATCAGGGGGAGGAGGAAGATTCGGACGAGCCCCAGAGATCTTTTAACCTTGATGATGATCATTCGCCTTTTTCAGAGGCCATAAAGAATGCATCCATGCTAAACCATTTTACTCTCTCCAAAATTCCCACGTATAACGGAAGATGAGACCCAGCAAAGCACATCAACAGCTTCAAAACTCACATGAACTTGAAGGGAGCTACGCCAGCCATGAAATGTAGAGCCTTTCACTTAACATTGTGTGGAGGGGCTGAAATATGGTACTTGAGGTATCCCTAAAATCTCTAAATATGATGGAAGGGGAGACCCAGCGAAGCACATCAACAGCTTCAAAACACACATGAACTTGAAGGGAGCCATACCAGCCATGAAATGTAGAGCCTTTCGCTTAACTTTGAGTGGAGGGGCTGAGATATGGTATTCAAGGCTACCAGAAGGAAGCATCCGAAGTTGGCCCGACCTTAAGAAAACATTCTTGAAGCGCTTCGCTACAAGCAAAGAAGGAGAAAGACCCATTCAATGGTTGCAAGATATGCGACAACAACAAAGTGAATCACTAAAAAACTTTATGTCCCGCTTTACCAATGAAATGACTTATTATGTGTAAGTCATGGATAGAGAGGCGCTAACTGCCCTACCAGGAGGACTGGATATAAACTCCCTCTTTTGGAGGGATGTGCAAAATAAAGACCCTGTCACCTATGATGCCCTTCTGGAAATGATAAGGCGTGAGATCCTCAATAAAAAATTGAGAGATCATAGGAACAGAGCTAGCCAGTGTCTGCCGCCTTCACAAATGCAAAGAGGAAGAGGTCCCACTTCACATTTAATGGACCATCAAGCACCGTTGAATCATGGGCAAGAATTAGCCGCAGTAATACTCAACGTCGTACCCACCTTGGCTTACGAGGAGGTCAACCCCATTACTAAGATGCGCCATACTTATCCAAGATACCCTTCTAGAGGGCAAGGCAGGGGCCGAGGTGCTAAACCTAGAAATAGGAATGAAACAACTAATTATTGCGTGTATCATCAATCTCATGGTCATCGAACAGAGAATTGTTGGGACATCACAAGACATTCCCAGGCCCAGGATCGAGGGAGACGCCTTCAAAGGAATGCTCCATACAGGCCAAATCAGCAATCCAGGGCTAACGAAAAATATGGATCCAACCGCAGCAATCTTTCAAAAGAAAGAGAAAATGACATCGAAAGACCTTGAGAGAGTCAAAGACAAAGAAGAAGTCCTCCGCATAACGCCGAGCCTGAGCTCATCAGAGAAATTGATACAATCATTGGAGGTCCCCATGTTGGGGGAGAGTCAAAGAACTCACAAAAGAACTATGCAAGATAAGCAAGCGACCCTCCCATGACGAGTTACATAGTTAACCACTCCACAACCGGGAAAACGATCCCACCAATCATTTTCACCCAGGAAGATATGGTGGGAGTACATTACCCACATTTTGATGCCCTGGTAGTAAGGGTCGTTGTGGCCCGAAATGGCCTCAAAAGAATGTTGGTGGATAATGGGAGTTCAGTCAACATTATCTTCGAGACTACCTTCGATAAAATGACAGTCGATCACGAATTAACTCCTATGAGCTTCCCCTTATACGGGTTTATAGGTGATAGTATCATCCCAAGAGGTAAAATTACTAATAGAGCTGGGAACTGAGCCTCTGATTGCCCATCATTTCATGGAATTCCTAGTGGTTGATAATCGAACTGCCTATCACGGGTACTAGGAAGACCCGCTCTGAAGGAGTTATGGGTAGTTACCTCCATCCATCATCTATGCATGAAGTTCCCAGCTAGAAATAGCATGGCTACAGTTCGGGGAGACCAAAGAGGAGCTAGGCAGTGCTACTCAAATTCCCTAAGAAAACCATCATTACTGATGCTATTATGGATGACCTTCCTCAACAAGGAGAAGACGTTGTTATGATCGAGGCACCTGAAGAAGGAACGCTTGCTGAAGAAGCAATCCGCCTAGAGGAATTGGGCCCCCGTATAATTGATTGTGAACCTCAAACGGGACCTAGGGAAGAATTGGAGGCCTTTGCAATCGACCCTATGGATCCCTCTAAACATCTACAGGTAGGAAGTAACCTACCACCTGAAAGGAAGGAGGAGTTGAAAAACTTCTTACTCAAGAACCTTGATGTCTTTACTTGGAAACATAGCGACATGGTAGGAATTGATCCCAGCATCAGTTGCCACCACCTAAACATAGACCCCAAAGTCGTGGCACATAGACAGAAAAGAAGAGCCCTTAATCTTAACAGATACGAGCCTTGAAAGACGAGGTCAAAAAACTGATTGATAATAGGTTTATAAGAGAGTCTGTCTATCCGAAGTGGATCTCTAACCCAGTATTGGTAAAAAAGCACAATGGGAAATGGAGGGTCTGCATAGACTTTTCAAATCTGAACCAAGCCTGTCCCTAAGACAGCTTCCCACTCCCCAGGATAGACCAATTGGAGGATTCGACCGCTGGACATGAGTTATTTAGCTTCATGAATGCCTACTCCGGATATAACCAAATCCCCATGTTCCCAGCAGATGAGGAACATACCTCTTTCATCACGGATAAAGGGCTCTATTGTTACAAAGCCATGCCATTTAGGTTGAAAAATTCTAGAGCCTGAACGTGATTAGTTCTCTCATCGTAAAGTACCTCCCGCGTCTATTCCACACTGGTTACCGCCATTACTCCGCTAAGAACGCGCTAGAATTGTGCTTGACGTGGTGTGAGTGGCCTCGACATCTGTTTACTCATTTTTCAGGATCAACAGAATCAATCTTCTTTACCATGTTGCATTTGCCTCCTTGATTTCTTGAATCTTGTACCCTTTAATTTTCCCATTCAAAGTGGTTTCTAGGTCTATATTTATAGTCTAGTCAAGTCCTGGATGAATTTGGAAGGAATTGGGCCAATAAAAGAGTCCAAAAATTCAAAACAATATTCCCGCATGTGCTGTGGCTTAGTGCTGGCATTGCAGAGCGGTGGCGTTGCGAACCTTTTTCCAGTGGTGCTGCGGCACCATGTGTGTGGTACTACACACACTTTGCTTCTTCTTCGTTACTTGACTGGGCACAGAGGTGTTCATTTTACAGCGCTGTGGCGCCAGATTTTCTGAAAATTTCTTCTCATTTTCTTCCATTTTTTCTTCATTTTTTCACCATTTCATTAAACATATGTAACAACATCAAAACACACATAAACTCTAAAGATAGCTAAATAACAAGTTAAAGTGGTATTAAACAATGAGTGAAATACACTAATCACTTTTTTTTTCTTGTGTATGAGCATGTTTCCGTGGAGAAAATTGGATAAGAGGGTGTAAATATTTACCTAGAATTCTTCTAATTAAGACTTACTTGAAATTGAAAAAATTCTAAGATAAAATTGGTTGCCTTTCCTGCACTTGTATTGTCTTGCCTTTGCTAGTACTCATTAGTCGAAAACTCTAACATAATGGAATGGAAGGAGTTCCTTTACCATAATCCAAAAACCCCTTTATGTTTCTTGTCTTTCAATTTTGCACAATTTTTACATACAAATTTTGTTTTTATTTTGCTTTATTCTTAAGAGAATTGATAACGTTCTACATTAATGTTACTAATCAATCAAATAAGGAAGTTATTATTGGTTAAATGTGGTAGGAAGTTATTCAATACATAAAAAATTTCATTCTCAAATCCATTTCAATCTACATAAGTACTGTCAACCCACATGGCGTACTATAAAATGGGTCGTGTGACCCACGAGTAATTTAGAGCATGCAATGTTATATACTTGTTAGGAAAACATAGTATCTGTATAAGATTAACAACATTTCTCTGTAAGTATTATACCCTAGGTCCAATCAACTTAAGAGCATAAACACTTTTAATATATGAATCTATTATTTAACTGAAATAATA
>CAIGRP010031958.1:0-24884 GCA_903798385.1 Fraxinus cuspidata
CTATTTTGGGGTAAAAATGGCTTATCTACTGGTGGCAAAGTTGCTATTGGTCTAGCCTGTCTATTTTTATTCTTGGTGCTGCTGCTTGGGATGTACTATTGTTGTGTGTGGAGGCGGCGCAATGACTATGACTTTGGTCTACCTCATGAATTAATGTGTAAGTTCTTCTTTAATTAGTATCAGTGTACAACGATGCGTGGTTCATGTTTTATTTATCTCCTTAGATTCTTTGATGCCTGCTGGCACACAAGTTACATTCCACTCTTACACCTACACCTGTCTTCTGTTGGTCCTCCTAACAAAATATTTGTGTTATGGATTTAAAGTTGTTTTCTTGTCTACTGTTGAAGTAATGGCTCATCTTTCAGCCTTTATATACCACTTTTGGGGCAAGGCTTGCTCAGACCAAACAATCCATGCTGCAAGATTTTATTTCCTTCTCCTTTCCTCCATTGGTTCCTTCTGTTTGTGTTCACCAAAAACTTCTGTCCCAACATGCAAATGACTTCACTTTTGTTGACACTGTTTGTGTAATTGCATGTACGTAAGTCAGTTGATCAGCCTTAGTTTCATGTTAGGTTAAACCGGATGCATCAAATGTAACTTGCTATTTTTTTGCAACTGTGTTGTGATTTTTCCTTTGCTTGCTATAATTATTATCTTGTCCAGCTCTTGCTGCAAAGAGAAACAGATATCACAGACAGAAATCCTTGATGACCCTTGAAATGGAGAGTCAACACGCCAAAGGATTTATTCCAACTTACGGTTCAAATTAATTAGCATTTTCTATAAAGGAGAACAAAAATTTTGATAGGGATCAGCTCACCAAGACGATGTAGATAAGCATGTTGACTGTGTTGATATGAAGTGCACAGAATACTGTGTTAAAGAGTAGCACCACTGCTTGAGAGAAGATATACCCTTGCTGGGAATTTGACTTTCTCCAATCAATTGTATGAGGATGATGGGGTCTTGGAAAACCTTTATATGTAGATAAAAATGAACTCCGTGTAGAACAAAGGCAAATTCCCTCGTTGTATCACTGCCAGTTTTTTTTTTCCAATACTTTTAGATTAATTCGATTGAAGCTCATAATTCTGGTTGATATTCTAGCTTACCCAAATTGGGAATTGATCTGGTATCAAGTGTCACCAGGTACTGTATTTGGATTTATATCTAAACAGTTTTACAATTTCAGCCACTGTCTTCATACTTTGGGACGTCAACCAATAGCGTTTTATTCTAGTTTTCTTGGTAAGAAGAGTTTCATTCTATTTTGTCCTTTGAGATGTTCAATCCTGATGTTAAAGACTGATGAAGTGCATACTGTGTAAGAAAACGAACGTCGACAAGTAAATGCTAACATACAGAAGACACAAATCCGATCAACGAAAGTTGCTTAAGTTGGTCGCGTCACCCCAGTTATCTGGCTTATCAACGTGCACTCAAGCTCAAAGTAGACAATAGCAATTACTTAAACAGACAGGTATATCAATCTCGAGAGACCTTCTGAATATGCACTAAAGTCTCTCTGAGCATACAGAATATCTTACTGATCGTTGTGATAGTGATAATACCTTGAATCTATAAATGGGCTTCACTATTTCCATTTGAAGATCCAAGTTTTGACATACTATTTTGATGTTCTTACTTTCCCTCTATTTTGCATCTCTAATTCGAATTTTGCGCATTCTTCTCTTTAAAATCTTTTTTATGCTTTCTCTTTAGTGTTCGACTTCTCTTCGTGTTTGCACAATGCAAACAACATTGAGGCTCACTGTATTGACGTGTGCATCGCGAAGTTGGCGGTGACAAATATACCCGTCTTAAGAGAGCGACATTTTAACATGCCTTAAAGTTGATATTGCCAAGTTCGAGTTTCCTCAATATTCCAACTTGTTCTACTCATCTTCTCACGTTCTGTAGCAAATTTTTCAACATTTTCTAGTATATAATTCGATTCCATCTTCGAGCTGGATATGGGCCTTTTGTTATTGTTTGACTTGAAACGATTATATTTAGTTAGGTACTTTTTGAATCTGAATGTTAAGTATATGTTTAGTATGTAATATTAAACCCTGCAAGAAACAAAAGTACTATAGGTATCTTATAGGAGAAGAGAATATAATTTTGATAGGATCAGCTAGCTAAGAGGATGTAGATAAGGACTTCAAATGAGTAGATACAAAGGGACATGGTACAATGGGAGAAATGGCTCCACTGCTTCAAGAAGATGTGACTAGAGAAGGATTTTGGCTTTTTCCCATGAACTTGTATTAGAATTGGGTCTTTGGAGGAAAAAAAAAACACATTTTTTGTGGAATTCAATGAATCTGGGTCTTATTCATGAATCAAGAAAACAAAAGCCAAATGCCCTCATTGTATATCATATCCCCAATTCATTGGGTGAAAACTCAAATCCCATGACATTACATCCTCTTTAAGAACGTGTGGTCCCTTAAGCTTGTACTCGTGTTATCTGTAGTTTAGTTTGATCCTTATCTCATATTTATCTTCAAAAAATTGTCTCGGGAGGGAGAAGGGATTTGGTACGAAGTGACACTTATGTTATACCAACCGATGACTCGAATTTTCGTAGTTTTTACGAACTTTAAATGCAAAAATACTCGTCAATAAGAGAAGTTGACGGTTAAGGGAATGAGGGTTCAAGTAGTTGGATCATATATTTTGTGTATCTAAATAGACCATATAATTCATAAGATTGACGTGATTTGGTAAATCTAGTTAGAAAAATGAGGGACATACTAAATTTAAGTTCGTTTCTGATAGTTACTTGTAATCTAATTAGTTTCTTTAGATCTCCTAGTATATATATATATCTAGTAACAAGCAAATGATTCATTAAGCCAAACACCAAAATTTATTGGAAGATTTCCAGTCATTGTTTATTCCAGGAAATGGAGTAAATGAGCTGAAATATCTATAAATTAATCTATAAAACTTTGACAAACAGGACATAAGCAGAAGGATGAAGTAAATATAAAGAATTTAAGAGGAAAAGGGACGAAATGTCATGCAATGATGCAAATGGTACGACAAGTCTGTGCTAATAGCGAATAAGGAATCTAATGGTTTTCCATTGAAAAGTCAAAATTTGATGCAAGGAAAAAAAAAGTTACATTAATTTTTGTATCGAACTTTGAATAAGAAAATTATGCAGGTAACATGCATGACCCTCAAGTTAATGTTTTCCTTTGTCTCCTGCCCAAATGTCAAATAATTTTGACCAGTTCAAGGTATTGAAATTGTGGGATGGATAGATCCAATTGTCACCATTACCGGTTAATTCTAAGAGGGTCTCTGAACACATCGGCCAATATATCTTTACTATTTATCCGAATCTTCGTGCGAACACGTCATCAATGCTTAGTATAAAATGAGTCGGTAAATAGTTGCTTAAAAGTTGAAGCACGACTAGTTAGTTATACTTGAATGTCATTCTAGCTTTATTTAATAAAAAACAAATCGAGGTTTATTGATTTAAACTCCTAGTTAGTAAATTTAATTTTTAACTTAATATAGAGATGCAACACACACACACACAAAAAACATAAATACTTAAAATACATAAAAAAAAAAAAAAGTCTTCAAAACGCTGCGCCTATAACCATCAAACCTACTCATTCTCTTGTCTCCTTTCTAATGCACCCATGCAACCATGTCAAGTTGCAGAGAGAGATGGAGAGACTTTCACTTTCATTTTACACCCTGTTTGGTTTAAATAAAAAATCAGATTTTTAGTAGATTAAGATAAAAGTTAATGAAATATTGGGTTGAAAAATTGAAAAATTGTGGAACCCGTAAAATGTGTGATTGAAAATAAAGTTTTAAAAATGGGAACCATACAGGAACGTAGGGTGCATGTAAATGGATGAAAACGAGATTTGTATTTGAAATTACAAATTTTCTTTAACATTTATATTTTTAAACGAGGAAATTAACGTGTGGGGGGTGGGAGGACTTGGTCATAAGTACCGTTTTAAGATGAAGACATTGTGCACCAAAAGAGACTCAACCTAACAAATCTCAAAGGTCTTCTTGTGATATTATTAATAAAACATTTATTACTTGCATTGGATTTTGACTACAAATTAGGCAACAAAAAACCAAATTGACAAATCTCTCATGCAAACCCTAAGACGACTTTCAGATGTTTAAAACAAAACTAATGACTTCACAAACTATTAATGTAACATATTCTGTCCCTATATAGTCATTATTTTCAACTGCCAGCCTGCATCTCCACAGAATTAATATGCTTTTTGACTCGAAAACAAGAATAAATCAAATTTCTATACGAAAGTCGTTGGAGCGGCTCCAAACGTGGTATAAGATAGATGAAAATTGTGGTATAGATTTTTAGAGTAATCGAAAAACTCTCAATTGAAAATATGTAAATGAAGTGTAAATCGCATTTGTTGACAGTCAATATAAAACGTCCACAAGAGGCAAAAAAATAGATTTCTCGTTGAAATAGAATTTGAATTTAAATCAATTGGTATGTAAAAGAGGATGCAAATGTGATTTAAGATATACCAATTTACATTCATTTTTATACCACGTTTGGAGACGGAGGTTAAAGATCTATAAGACTATAATCTACACGATATTTTCTTGATTCCCTTTGATTATTTTATAGAAGCTTGATTGTGTAATTATTTCATATTAGTTTCTTATATAGTCATTTGTAACGTACTACCGTTATTTCTTAAATTTTTTTTTGATAGATAAAAATCTTTATGATAAAATTATGTTTGTGTGTTTCTTTTTCAAAGAATGTCGATTTAAGCATGCAAATAAGATTATATTACTAGGTTGATGACATTTGAGCGAGATCAACAAAGCCACGTAAACGTTCATATTGCCACAAAAAGGGAATTAATTATTTAATTTAACATTCTATTTCCATGGTTAGTGAAAAGTCGACATCAATTTGCAACTGGGCCATGTGAAATTAAATTAAATTAAAAGTAGATTATCTTGGATTTGTAATAATTAAGCAAAAGAACATTATATAATCATAGTATTTGTCGATATTTTAAATATATAAAATAGCACGACAAGCAGGGTTTTAAATAATAACTACAAATGAATTTGTTTACGCAAAACGATAAAAATAATTGCATTTTAATTCTTAAAGCAAGCTCTCAAGCATAACGTAATTAGCATTCACGTCAAAATTATCAAACTTTACCAATATTAAACAAGCTTAGAATATAAATTAAATATTTGAATGTGAATACATTATTGATATTTAATAAATACAAATCAACTACTCTAAATGAATATTCACCTAACTTTTAATTTGGGTCAAAACAATCACATGGTGCAAATTTATTACTACTTATCTACATCGTAAAATTTATTATAGCTCTCGATAATACAAAATTACCAATATATATCTCTTAATAAAAGTAAAGATCTCCCAAAAAAAAAAAAAGAAAGAAAAAAACGAACTCACCGAGTCGACTTCGTATCTTATTTTAAATAATGTTTTATATATTATTGCATCTATTATTATGAGAAACGATGATTTTCAAACTTCTCTCGCGTGAACAATCCATTATATTTTTTATACTATTAAAATTGAACTCCAATAGATAGTTGACATTTTTGTTGCATCCAGATTGTGAGCCACTCATGAGTTGATAAAAATGGTTGCAACTTGCACACAAACGTTGAAAATTCGATACAAAAAGAAAAAAAAAATTATTTAAAAGCGTACACTTCATAAATTCCACCAAGAATATGCAATTGGCATCTTCTTGACTTAGTAGACTTCGATATGTGCAGCCAAGTCTTCCCTTCTCTTCTTTCATCGTGCAATGACTTTTTACGATCCGAGCTATTTTCATGTCACCTTCTCTTCACGTAAGTGTCAAATATGTTTTCATAGTAATGCTGAATTACGATTGATAGTTATGCTTTGCGCTAATAACATTTCAAAATTGAAAAAAGATTAAAATATATTCGAGGTTACTCATGAATATTTTTACTACATGTTTGAGCCTCATTAAAAGAATAAGAATGCATTTTCGAATAACAGATTGATGGAGAATATGTCATTAAAAAATGAAAAAAAAAAACTTGAGTGTGCAGGTAATATTATTTTATTAAAGAATGCGTGATTGAAAAGAAGAGGGAAAAATATATTTAAAAAAAATAAAAATCAAACAAAGAGGGACTGTTCACTTTGTGTTTCAGTTTTGAGTTTTTAATTCATTTTGAATTTTGTATTTTGAGTGTCCATTTTGAGATTGCTGAAAACACGTTCTTTTTGTCATTTTGAAAAATTGTTTTTAAAAATTAAAAAATGAAGTTTTGACTTGATTTTTATTAAAAACAGTCAAAACGAATTTTTTTGCGTTTTCTATTTTCTTTGTAAATTTTAAAATCATTTTTTTTTAAGTTTGTTTCTAAAAATAAGTAAGTAAACGTGTTTTCAGTGTTTTCGAAAATTGAAAAATGAAAATGACATGAAAACAATAAAGAGAACAAACCCTTAATATTTTTAACATGACTCACTATTATAATGATTTGCCAAGTTTATGGACCTAGGTAGTGGGGGTAACAACTAAAAATATAGTAGATAAAGATAATGGATGCTTATCTTGTATAGAAGAAAACAAAAACAATAATATTGTTTAAAAAAAATAAAATATTTAACCAAGTTGCAAAAATTGACTTTGGCTTTGCAGCTCGTAAGGTTGTGGGTGTCATGTCGGCAAAAAATTCTTTACCATTTATTTTTATCGAGAAAATAAGTTTATGGGCCCATTAAGTACGATTTGATGCATGAAAGTTGAGAGTTGTACCGTTAGTTTTCAGATTCAGAATGTCGACAACTTTATACAATACTATAAAAATAAGTTTATGGACCCATTAAGATGCGTATAATATGATTTATTGAAAATTGTCCAAATGGGACGGGAATCAATGTAATAAAATGAAGAAGTACGAGTCTAGAAGTAGGATGTGAAGACGAATTGAACAACTAAAGGCATGTTCTCTTTACAATTTTCAAGTTGTTTTCTGTTTTCGATTTTTCAAAACAGTGCAAACGCATTCTTTTTTTCATTTTCGAAAATGCGTTTTTCAAAACAAGTTAAAAATTTACAAAGAAAATTCGAAACGACAAATTTGTCGTTTTGGGTGTTTTCAGTTATAATCAAGTCAAAATTTTCAAAACGTGTTTTGAGTGTTTTCAAAATGCCAAAAAGAACACATTTTCAACAATCTAAAAATGGACACTCAAAACACAAAACTAAAATTGAATTCAAAACACAAAACTGAAATACAAAGAGAACATCCCCTAAAAGGCAGGTTTTTTTTACAATTTTCAAACCGTTTTCTGTTTTTCATTTTTCAAAACAGTGAAAACTCATTTTCTTTCCTATTTTCGAAAACGCGTTTTTGAAAACAAGTTAAAAATTTACTATAATCAAGCCAAAATTTTCAAAACGCGTTTTTGGTGTTTTCAAAACAATATTTCAAAATGTCAAAAAGAACACATTTTCAACAATCTCAAAATGAACACTCAAAACACAAAACCCAAAATGAATTCAAAATTCAAAACACAAAACTGAAATACAAAAAGAACAGCCCCTAATTTTTTCGTGCGAATCGCTCATTGGATGAGCTCGTTCACACTTTAGTTAAGCAAGTCGACTAATGCTCGCTATTGTCAGCTTAATAATAGATAAAAGAGAGTAGGGAATATCTGACGGAACTTCTCAAACAGTAGGAAGATCAGTTATGTGGCACGCAGGTTTTAATGGAAATACTTACTCTCTCGTCAACAAAAGCAACTCAACACTACCCCACTTGCACCACCATCCCATTCTATGAGTGTTTCTTTAAAGTTTGAACTGTTTTTTTAGCCAGCCTTTACTGCTATTATTTACTAATTACTTGGGGTATTTGGTGCACACAAACAACATGGATATAGTTTCTTACATTACATGGTACAATTTCATGTCAATTTAGTGAGTTCGAAAAGTTGAAAATTTTGCAAAACCAAAGTCAACTACTGAGTCTTTAATCAAAAGTAAAATTATGTATTTGTTAATTTATGACTTTTCTTTTTTCCCATTAGATCGATGAGTCAAGTGGCGTTGTAATAACGGCTATGGTCTATTCACATTGCATTTGTTACATTGTGTTAAATAACACTTAACACGGTCACATAAGAAAAAGTTAAAACATTTGTATTTTTAATATAGTTCAATATTATTCATTATTCGTGTTGAATTATTTTCTAATGTTAATTATGCTATTAAATATTTATATGAGTACAATGTCCTTTCATTACTTTTATTTTGTCAAGATTCCTTATTAAATTTATGGTAAATGCAATTTTTCTCCCCAATCATTTTTAAAAGTTTGCAATTTCATCCCTACCTTTGATTTTTGACACCAACATCTCTAACCTTCTGCAAATTAGAATATCGTCACTAATAATAGAATATGTTAGATTTTGCCATTAAATGATTCCACTTGGCATCGTTGGATTACTAAGGCCGACTTTCCTCCCTACTCAATGAGTGAATCTTACAATTAAATTCCCTTATGTCTTTGCACTTGAAGGTCTATCTCTGTCCACAAGATGCCAGAGGAATGATTGGTCGAATAGAGGCTAGGGTTGCTTCCTTCCCACCGCATCCTTTAATGTGTGTAGGAGATATAAAGTTACATTTTGCCATTAAACGTTTCATGCGAGCTGCACATGATCTGTAAGTGAAGGACAAAATTGTCGAGCCACTTAAAGGCTTATTTGTTAACTTTAAGAAAAATACAAAAGCAAACGTAAAAATAAGAAAAACAAATGATTAAAAAAAGTAGTCATCTTTTTCACCAAACCCAATTCCTATCACCACCATCGTCCACCTGCATAAAGTGGGATCTATCATCTCTCTCACTAGAAAAACAATTATATTTTTTTCCTTTCACTCTCTAAAAGAACTTGCTTTTTTTAGTATCATGCTTAATAAGGAATCAAGATCCACTTTGAAAAGTTCTACAAATAAAAACATTATTAATAGAAGCTCTATTCTCAACTGTCCCAACAGACCCCCTGAACAAAATTTTATTGTTAAATGTAAATTAAGACCATTTAATATTTGCAAAATAAAAAATAAAAAAATCTTTATTTAATTATGGTTTGATTATTTACTATTTAAGATTTTCAAAATAATTTTAAAATTACAATATTCGATTTTTGATTTGATCGCCTGGGTTGGCCGAAAAAGTTGGGGCCTTTACCAAAAGCACGTCATTTTACTAGTCACGTGAACATTTGTATTAAAGGTCACAAGATTCATCAAATCATTACCCATATTTCTCTATACTTCATAAGAGAGAAACAATGTCACAACGACAAACATATCACACAGTGTACATATTCATCATCACCATATAGTGTAATTGAGTGCATCATACCAAATAAGTTCTAAACGGTAAGATTACATATGTAAAAGCAACTTAACAATCAATTTTAAGATCAAATGAATCTTTATAAATAGGTTACTTCTTCCTAATCTCTTAAACGCCTCCCCTCATTTGTAAATCTATCAAAATCAAAAAGAAATGAACGTTCTCCAATTGTTCGTCATGTGCCTAAGTATGTACAATTTTTTGTCTTGACAGGCGCATTGCATTCTAAGTCAAGTTACGTCCTAAACTAAATTATCTTTTATTAAAGGACCTAAAAAATATTCGAATAATACGAAAATTAAGGATTCCATGATGCTGTTTTCATCATCAAACTACCGACACTAAATATTTAATTCATGATATCGCATTTTTGGTTTGGTGAGCTTGACGTGGCATTCCCATCTTCAAATCATTTTCATAAATGAACCTCGGGAGTTGGAAAGTGCGCTTTTGTAATACAAATCCATCATTTAGTTCCACGTTATCTTCTACAAATTGTGGTAGTGCAAAAGTTTTAGATAAGGATAAATGCGTATATTTACTTTTTTCTTGACACAAACTAGGCACTAGTCGAGATGGAATTTGATGATGGCATACGAATTAGGAAACTAATATTCTCACTATTAGAGTATTTGTTACATTTTGGTATCGATATAATTCTGATGATACGTCAAACGTCATTAAAAAAATGGAGAGTTATGTGAGAAAATTAGGTATTTGATTAAGTTTTGATCAGAAATAACTATGGCACAAAAAGAAATAAGACGTGACAATTATGATAATGAAAGTGGCTATTATGGTGAAAAGAGGAAATTGATCATTTTGATGGGTAGAGAAGCATAAACTAAAGCCTAAATCATATACATGAATGTATATTAGAAGTAAATTAGAGAAGCAAAAAATTAGGGAATAATCCTCATGTTAAATGAGATTCTTGACTATGACACCAACTAACAGAATCTTCAGTTTGTGATCAAGTGGTGCCTAGAAGATAATGTAGAATAATGGCATTGATTATCTTAAGCATATATCAGTGAAAAGAGACCCTACCACAAAATCGGATTATGGATTGTTGATCCCATAAGTGGAAAGGATATCCCACAAAGATTTCAACAATTTTATGCACATCTTAAATTTTGTTTTGATTATATTCACACCCACTTAGCCATCTTTGTGGCTTTTCTAGACCTATCGACTTAATATGACACATCAAATTATTCTCAAAATATCAAGTTTATCTTAAAACGATCATCACAATATCATCTAGTGTTATGGAACTAGAAGGTTCTAGATGGAGCATTAGAATGTTGCTATTAAGTTAACTCATTACACTATATATTGAAAATATTGTTCAAAGTTGATAAAATAACGGTTGTAGAATAATATGGAATGAAATTTAATTTTGAATGCCAATTTTTGGCCTACGCGACCGCATAGGCCAAACTTGACTGCGGTCGCATAGGCCAAGGCAAGGATTAAAGTCCATGCCGTGAAGAGAACTATGTGGTTGCATAGTGTTGAACTATGCGACCGCATAGAATGCTCGCATAGGCCAAACTTGATTGCGGTCGCATAGGCCAAGGCAGGGATTAAAGTTCATGCCATGAAGAGAACTATGTGGTTGCCTAGTGTTGAACTATGCGACCACATAAAATGCCAAAAGGTTATATATAAGTGGTTTGTGATCATTATAATGATGTTGAAAACATGCAAAAATCATAGCCATATTCAAGAACAAAAATCATTCCAAAAACAATAAAAAATCACAATTTTCTTCATCATATTCAAATTCTTTTTAGTGTTCTTTAAGTTTTTGAGAATTACAATTAATGTTTGAGTGTTAATTCTTTACAATACTTGTTTAAATCTTGCAAACCGTTTGTCTTAATCCCTACAAAAGCCATAGGTGTTCGTTTTCAAATCCATTTTTTGGTTTGATGTTTGGTTCGTTGCTTTTATTAGTGATCTTCATTTTTCTAGTTTTGATTCGTTGCTTTATTCTCCAATACGAAGTTATCAAATTTCCCAACACTACATCACCTTGGGACATAGAAGGAAGTTTGAATTTAACTTCTCACATAAGTTAGCAAAATACAGAGTTACTTAGATCAGAAAAGGCCAACACAATTATGCAACATTTACGCACTCCATCAGGGTTTATATGAAATTTATGCAACTCCAACATATTACGCACTCCATCAGTTGGATTGGAAAAATACATTTATATGAAATTTATCAAACAAGTTGATATGGTATTTCTAGATTTATAAATTTAAAATTATTCCATTTTCAGTCATTTTTAATTTATTCACAGAATTACCTCACTTCACGTGACAAACCAAACAATTCCCGTGCTCTCCCTCCTGTGAGGACTAAGGAGATTGGAATTAGTAAAAGTACAGATTTTCCGTATAAACTAATAGAGGCATACCACCGTACGATCCGCAGATTTTTGCAAGCAATTCACATGAAATGATTTTGATACCATTACTATCAATTATCAGCTATCACACCAATAATGTGAACTCAATATTAATTTTAAAAATATTTTATTACATTTTCTATAATTATCCATTTTTCCTTCATCTTATTAGATTTCCTATTGTGTTAAAACATAATTATTAAATATACTTTTTCTATTCATAAAACTTTCGCGACTATGAAGAACAATAATTTCATCGTTGTTTACTCAAAATATGAAAATTACTCCTTTTAAAGTCAACCGTAGTTTTTCCTCCAAATTTCGGCTGTGTTTTCCCCCATTTGAGGATTTTGAATGTGCTTTGGAAGCCAAACTTTAGAGTAAAGGGAAATAGAGTGTAGTTCCGACATTCTTCTGGTCGAAAAATATTTCTAGATAGGGAATATTGTTTCAATTTTCGAGAGGTCCAATCCTTGATGTGCTTTCAATTTGAAACAGTTTTTTGGAGTGGAAGTTAGGATATAAGTTTTTCATTATTATTGAGTAATGATTAAGTCATTTCTAAAATTTGTTGAAATTTTTGCTTTGCGACACTTGTCCAATTATTTATTTTTAGCACGCATGAGTTTAATCACTGAAACCTAAGTTTATTTTATCAGAGTTTGCACTAGCGTTTCTACCCGTGTCGGAGGCCGTTCGAGGCCTGCACATTTCCTATTGAGATCCCAAGTCTCTAGGTGAACCCTCTTGACCTCGAATTTTTAGATATCCCGCTGTTTTGTAGTAGGACTTGGAGTCCACTTGGTGTGTTTCTTTATCATTCCAGTTTCAAGTCTTCTTGGATCGTTTGTCATGTTGCTGGCCGTGGCTTCCGGCTATATTCTAGCCAAGTGTCAGTGGTCTGCACATTTAGCTTTTGGAGGCTAGGATTTTAATGAAAATTTGGACCATTGAAGCAACACTTGGCAAAATTTATAGCATTACACAGTAAATTGAAATTCGGGCTGCAATTATTGACCAAATTTTACATAATTACCCATGTACCATTTTGACATTTAATAAATTCTATTTGAACGAAGGGCATTTGTAATAATTTAGCAATATCGAGTCAAATTTTGTGGTTGAAAGAGGAGACCCACATTTCCAAACAGTCCAAAATTTCATTAAAAATTTGCAAGAATCGCCTCCAAACAGGTGCTTAGTTGTTTAATGGAGCCTCGAAGGTGGAAGTGCAAATGTCCAAAAACACATAGACATGATATATATCATTCTATAGAGATGTGGAATTCAGATGAATCATAATTGTTCCAGAACATAGTATTCATTATTACAAACACTAGTTTGTCCTATGTGATTTGGTCCTAAATTAGATGGACAAAAAAGATTGACTTATTCATATTTGTCATTAAAATTTTGAAGCCTTACCTATCGTACTGCATATTGGGAATGAAAGCTTTTTCCGATTCTACATAATCGACAACAGCAAATTAATTCAATGTTAATAATTCTGCAAGTTTTGAGATTCTTTTTCTATCGAACGCTTATACATAACTCTATTAAATACTAAAAAGTAACTATTTTAGTTATTTCTTTCAATCCTCTTAATTTAATTCCATTGCCTTTTTTAGATCAATTCTAACCATACGATATATCTCAGATTAATCGTATTTCTTTACAATGAGGATATTAGTAAATAAATTATAATTGAAATTTGAGTACTCAAAATCTCAAATAATTATTCTTCAGATGGGACTGCCATTAAAAATTTACGAACCCACAGCCAACACAGAAAGGGGCAAAAATGTATTCTGCTTTTTTTTTTATTACAACTTGGTTGTGTGGGGCCCTTTTATAGACAGTGGACTCTCTGTCCGTACAGACCATCATATTCTATTATTAATAAAATAGTAGATTTTAGAATAAAGATAATTAATTAATTAATATTAATTAAGGTACAGTAGTCCACAGAAAATGTTTGGCTTTCCATATTTATAGAAAACAAAAGGCTGGAGAATGAAAAACCCATATCCAAATTGCTCGAGAATAAGTTTTCTTTTTATTATTTTGAACGAACAACATAATAAACTACACGACTTTTTAATTATTGTTAAGTTGATTGAGCACACGAGACTAGAAATAAATCGAACATTCGTTACTTGATACAAAAAAAAAAATGAAAATCTGGAGAATTGAAAACGAAATGTTCCAAAATGAACATAGACTTTTATGTATTATTTAAACAACATGTAAATCTAAATGAATTTTTCCTCTCAGCCAATAAAGGCAAGAAAATATGGAGAGAGGAATCAAATCATGGCAGCCGACAGCTAAAAAAAATTATGGGAAAATTCTTGTTGGATGAGCCCTGTCTTTAACTCTATCCATCCCTAATAAACAGTGGCCCATCTTTCCCCCACCCTAGACTAGTGGAACCACCCTAACCCCGTGTCAATATATAAATTTTCTTTATCATATTGATGCTGATACTTCGTCAGAATCTCATCTATTATTTTTTGCTGCTGCCTGCTTTTATTACACCAATAGTAACCCCCCTGCACCCACCCCCCAACACGTACACACAAACAGATATATACATACAGAGAGAGAGAGAGAGAGAGAGAGAGAGAGACCATGCTGAGGATCAGCAGTATCAGGAAGAGGAAAGGGGGGATGAACTTACTAAAACACGGTCCGGTCATGTGAATCTCATCAACTTGCTCTTTATCTATGCTGCCCTGCCCCCACCTAACATACACAGCCCACAACACACACATACTTTCTAGAGTTAAAAACTTACCCCTTCAGAGTATCTCTTAGAAATACTTTAAACTTGAGAGAGTATATATTTCAAAAGTCAATCTTTAAAATTATGTTTTAAGAAATTTTTTAAATTAACATTTTAATTTAGAGAATATGTTCGACTCTTCGAATTTGGAGAGTCAAACTCACTCTTTATAATTAAATGTGTTAGTAGTGATTCAATTTTCAATATAAAATAATAATAAAATAATTTAAAGAAAAATTAGTTAAAATAAAAGATAAAAAAAATAATAAATATTTTTTAAAAAGTATTAAAATTAAGTATTAAATATAAAGATTTTGTTTGTTAACTCCCTAAATTTAAAAATAGATGGAGTCCACAAACTCCACCTCACGCCCCCACAATCTCATGAATCTTCCTAGTTCCTTACCATCTATGGGGTTGACCCAACTCACCCACATCTTAATATCTCCATTTTTCTTTGTTATAAAAAAATCTGTACAAATTGTATGTAAACTATTATAATATTTCATGCATAAACTTGGGACACCTCCTATATATAATTATATCCCTCTCCTCATTTCATAGTTCACACTGCTCTACTTTTCTTCTCTCTTTCTTCTGATCTTTACCTTTATTACCAAGAAAATCCCTCGAAATCTTTTAACGGAAAATGGATACAAGTTGCATAGATGAAAGCACAACCAGTGACTCTATATCCATGACACCGATCTCCGTCGTCTCGACGTTGCCGGTGACTAAGTCTCCGGAGAGTCTCTGCCGTGTCGGAAGTGGCACGAGTGCGATTATAGATGCTGAGGTCGGTGTTGAAGCTGAGTCAAGGAAGCTCCCTTCTTCGAGATTCAAAGGTGTAGTCCCTCAGCCTAATGGCAGGTGGGGTGCACAAATCTATGAAAAGCACCAAAGGGTTTGGTTAGGCACTTTCAATGAAGAAGAAGAGGCAGCCAGGGCGTACGATATCGCGGCCCAAAGGTTTCGAGGACGAGATGCGGTCACAAACTTCAAATCATTGTCTGAAAGTGAAGAAGATGATGTTGAAACAGCCTTCTTGAATTCTCATTCTAAGGCTGAGATTGTCGACATGTTAAGGAAACATACATACAACGATGAACTGGAACAAAGCAGGAAGAACTATGGCTTGCTCGATGGCAGTGGCAGAAGGATCATGAATAAAGACGGCGTTTTCAGCTCATTTGGTGGCGGCGATAGGGCGGCCAAAGCCCGAGAACAGCTCTTTGAGAAGGCGGTGACTCCTAGCGACGTGGGGAAGCTCAACCGATTGGTAATTCCAAAACAACACGCAGAAAAAAACTTTCCTTTACAAAGTGGGAACAATTCCAAAGGGGTGCTCCTAAATTTCGAAGATACGGGTGGAAAAGTATGGAGATTTCGATATTCTTATTGGAACAGTAGCCAAAGCTACGTCTTGACAAAAGGCTGGAGTAGATTTGTCAAGGAAAAGAACTTGAAAGCCGGAGACATTGTGAGCTTTCAACGATCAAGCGGTCCGGATAATCAACAACTCTACATCGACTGGAAACCGAGGAATGGATCGAACATTGCCCAGCCTATTCCGATGGTAAGACTGTTTGGAGTGAACATATTCGAGGTACCAAGTAATGAAAGTTGCAGTAGTGGAAAAAGGATGAGAGAAATGGAGCTTTTGGCATTAGAATGTAGCAAGAAACAAAGGGTTATTGATGCTTTGTAACATTTTGTCTTCTAATTTGTTTTTTGCTTATGGGTTTTTGGGAGTGGTGCAGATGTTTTTGTTGGAAGGAGAAATGTTGTTGCAAGTTGCAAAAGTTAAAATTGTATAAAGACAAAAAATGCTGAAGAGCTGTGGAACTGATCTTGATTAGGTGGGAGAAATATGGAAATACAAAACTTTTCAATTTGTTATTTCAAGACATAATTTAGGACTATTTCTATGTTCTTAATACTTTAGGCGTTAAGAGATACTTTAATTGAGATATAAATAGAATATTACGAATTAGTATTATTACCTTTTCTAGCGTTTTGTTTAAAAATTTGATAGTATGTATCTACATCTAGTTTTATATTTTATTGCATATTTAATGACATACAAAATACATAAAACTTTAGTAAATGATATATAAAGCATGATTCGAGCCCGTGAAATTTAGTTTATGTCATCACTCTAAAGTTCTTTGTAAAAGCTTATTTTGCTTTAAAGATCAAGATAAAGCCCTCTCCTGGAGTTTATTTATTTTTAATATTTATAAAATAAGTGAAACTTTACATAATTGAGTGTTGATCTAAAATTTAGAACTTTAGAAGAGCTCTAGAGAAGAATATTTTATCATAATATCTAAACTTAATGGTGACAAATTATTATTTTTGGATTCCATATTCCCCGCCCCACCCCGCCCGCGCGTATTTCACAATTGTAGTAGAGCAAAGACAATATTTAGCCTTGTTTGGTACACATATTAAAATTTTTACTTTCATTTTTCTACTCATTTTCAACCACACATTTTTAATAAAATAATATTTTTCATTACATCAATAACTTTTTTTTCTTTTTCAACCACAAATTCTCCATCAATCTACTATTTCAGAATGCATTCTTTCAAAATAATGTGGCTCAAACACACTCTTAACTTATGATAGAATCACGTAACTACATCGCGCAATCAAGTTAATTAGTTTCTTAATCAGAATTTATTAAGTTAATTAAAATCTTATATAACAATTAATCAAATCTAATATATTTTATCCCAGAATGAAGGGTGCATCTTGACTATTCTAAATTTTGCCAAGCTAATGTCAACTTTTTTAATTAACGTTGATTCGTCCCAAACCATGCAAATACAATTACAGTCAAAGAAATCATAATTAATTCATATAAATAATATTATTTTTTGTACGTTCAAATCGAAATCATAATCATATATGTTAAACGAACTAGCAATTTGACATTTTTTTTTTTCAAAATTTACAAATTGGAAATGAATTATATCTATGACTTGAAGTTATAGTGAAAGAAAATGTCAACAGATTACATGATATTTGGAGTGATTTTCAAGCACAAGTCGAATCTTTATTTAAATTTATGTATCTCTTGGAAATTTCCAAGCTCTCACCCCCCATGTTCTTGTCATATGTATTTGATCCTCATGTAAGAATTGTCAAATTTTTATTTCTAATTTCCTGAATTGGTGAAGGATTTAATCACCTTTGGTAATAGACTTGTTTACTCTAATGATATGTGTACAATCAATATTTTAAATGGTTTATCAATTTTATAAAATAAAAAAGAAACCTAAATCTCATGTATTGTGGCGATGAATCATGCCTGCTACATGTATAGAGCATATTCTTATGAAATATACGGTGACGTAAATTGGATAGTACTAAATGTACTTAAAAATATATATATAATTTAGTATACAATCTTATCTTGCATAGTATTGCGTAGTAAACATGCTCTTTAAATTAATTTTAAAAAAATGGATGGACACAATATGCACCAAAAGAGACGAAAATATTATCTATTACTTATATTAAATGTACTTTTAAAATATTATAAGAAATCACAACCTTAACTAAGAAAGCAAACAATATCTCACGCCAAAATATTCGTTGAACAAAAATTCAACTAAAAATATTTAACACTAGCTTTCACTAAAAGATTATGATCATAACTTAAAATATTCTTATTTGAATACAACCGTAACTAAGTTGTAGCTAGAATTTTTGGACTTTGAAAAAGGGAATCATATTCTTATTTGATACTCGTTTAATTTGGTTCTATCTTCACTTCCAAGTTTAAAGCAATGTGACATATTCTTGAGGACAATATATGGTGCCTCATCTTACATAATTACTCATTCTTTGACTAATTTTAGACAGAAAAAAACCAAAGTAATTGTTCTTTTAACTCTGCTTGTTTCTTTGGTTATAGATTACTTTGGATAATTGGGAAAATACAGTCAATTATTTGATTCCTTAAGTAGAACCTTTGCATTTGTCTTTTCCAATTCCTTGTTACATATTGTGCGTGCATGTAACTAAACTATTCTTTGAGAAATAAACCATAAAAGCTTAAGCTACCAAATAAATTTTGTATGCTAGTGACAGCATATTCTTCGCAGATTAAGGATGTCATGGCAAGATGAAACCGGTCACCAGAAGGGGGCAAAAAAAAAAAAAAACTAACTTTTTAAAGATATATGTGTATCATTTGTGATTACGCGTTTGATCAATCTTACAAGCTCAAAAATAAGTTAATATTTAAGGTAATTCGGGACATTAAAGTGGAAAATATTGTGAAGGAGAATCTTCGATTACCAAGGATTCGGGCTCAATATCGACTATATATTTAATCAAACACCACAAGGTTCAACCCCAAAACCATAAACCAAAACCCCCAAACCCGGTTGCTCTCTTGGATTGCCCACAAAGGACAAAGTGTGAAGTATTATTGCAGACTCAATAACAGCCACAAAGAATAAGGAATAGATGAAAAACAAAGGCACGAAAACAGGGAGCACGAAGCATAAGGATACAAAGTAGAGGTTGCCAATTTTCTCTCAACCAAAAGGAAGCCAATAACCAATTTCACACACCGGCCAGAGCTAGTAATGGGCAGCTTATATGTAGGAATTTAGGCGAGCCTTTAGGGTAAAAGTAATTAGGCCCAATAGGTAGCAAATAAATGGGCTATTAAACAAAAATCCAGCCAAAGGTTATGGGTCGGGCCATGAATAGCACTAATTCTAATTGTCCAAATAGGTTATACGATTAATTTTAACAATTGTGGTGTCGATATTCTACTTTAGTGATCTGGTTGATACCAACTGAATAAACAATGACCTTACCTCATCACTCGAGATGTTATTTGACAACAATTTACCTAACAAATATTAAATTTGTTACGAAATCATATAGAGTTCAATCGTAACATCGAATATTTAATTTCTTGCTATTTAAAACTTTGAGAGTAGACACAAGCGAAAACCATCAGGATTAGAATATTCAAACTTGCTGGCTGTGGCAGGGTGCAAGATGTTGAATCAGCTAGTGGATAGCAGTACTAAATTTAAGTAGAAGATGTTTGGATGTGCTTAAAAACAGCCTTTTAGATTCTTTTTTTATATAGTCATATTCTCTAGATTTGTTAAGATTATTTCCTCCATAACTTGATTGCATAATTAAAATAGTTTTTTTTCTTTTTGTGTTACGATCACTTGTAACTATATAAATAATGTCATTTCAATTGTAATACTTACACACGAAATAATTACACAAGTTCCATTATTCTTCAGTAAATTCTGTCCGAAATTACAGATAGTATATAGAAATACTGTCCAGATAAGCAGCTTATGGCTGCTTTTAAAACACGGCCAAACCCCTTTTGTTATAGAAAATGTTGGTGAGATCTCGTGATAAACAGATAATGGGCTAAAGATGTAGTTTGGCCCAGTGAGATTTTCATTCACCAAGGCCCAAATCCAAGTTCTATTTGGATAAAAATCAACTCGGACCAATTGGTCCCATTTTTTGTTTTATGAAGTACTCATTTATTTGTTAGCTTCATAAAAGTTAAGAATTATTCATATTAAGATTTTATTGACATAGCTAGAAGACAATACCCGGGAAAATAATGACATTAATAACTCAAGATGAATATACTAATCAATCATGTTACTTATACATTATTTTTTACATCATCATTTACACTTTGACGTGTGTCAACACACCATTGAACAGTTTAAAAAAAGAAACAATTTTCCCTCCTAACATTTTTTAACAACACATCAAATATCAAAGTAAATATATACTTGGAATGTACATTTAACATTTTTGTATACTAATTTGCTAGGTTTAAACCTGGTTTTGGTCACTCAACTTACACGCTTGTTTGCAAACAATTACTCAACTTTTCTATTGTTCACTATTAGTCACCTAACTTAATAAAACTCGCCTCTTTGGTCCTTCTACTAGTTTCCGTTGCATAAAAGATATCTTCCTTTACTCGTCACACTTTATTATTTCGAAAAATTTCTAGTACCCTTGAAGGAATATTCAATACTCTGTGTCACTGTTTAATTGACATGGGTATTAGATATTTGGAACTCAGATATACACGTATAAATTAAATAGTGACATGGAGTGTTGATTTCCAAACTCTTGAGAATATTAGAATTTTTTTTTCCACCAATTTGTTGTTCTCATTAAAAGGTAGAAGATTCTTCTTCTTCCTTTTTCTTCTCTTTTTTTTCCCTACCTTTTGCTTGCACCATACAACAAATATAATTTCATAGATGATTGAAAGAAGAATACTTACGATTTATGAGCTTTGGATGCATACAAAGAATCCGTTCTTGGTTTGGGGGCTTTCGGGCCCTCTCATCTTTTTCGTAGTTGAGAAGGGAGAATGAGTCTCAATCAATGAACATTGATAGATGTTGCACATGACACGATCAATTCGACTCAAGGTTAGGCGCTTATAGAAATTGCTTACTTTCCTAGAAAAAGAAATGAACGAAGAAAATATATTATCATCTTCAATCCGTTTCACTAAAATGGTGCAACTTTCATACCAACTTATTTAGTGATCTCCAATTCATTACCCAAAATGTTACAAAAAAAGTATTCCATTTCTTCTTTTATTTTTTAATTCTCAACACCTAATTTATTTCAAAAAAAAAATAAAAAAATTTAACAGCATATTATATTCCTACTAAAAAAATATTACACTTAATATCATGATTAAAAAAAATATATTACATTTAGAATCACAATATTAAAAAAATTACATCAATTATAAAAACTTTCAGCTACAAAAATATAAAGTCTGGATGGAATATAAAATATATTGTGCAAATGACTGAAGTTAAATTGATTCACTCAAGTATTAAGTTAGTTGAGTTGGGTTTCATGTAAGTTTTGCGCAATATAATAATAGTTTATTTGACATATTGGGATTTTTTAGTTAGAACTAGGCAATTATGATAACAAATAAAATAAATTTTGCATACTAATTTCCTCGCATGCTCCACCTATAAGTTCCTCGTTTCTGTTGGTAATGGTATGTACGAACTTTTCATTTCTTTTGCATCAATTATCTTCAAATTTGGACTTTAACCTATAAAAACGATACATACATTAAAATAAATAGAAGTTCGCCTAACTAATCAAATATTGAGTAGATTTAACGGCCTGGTGAAATGTGTAAAACACACTTATTAATGATCTATAAAGCCAGATTTATAAAGTTCTATTTCCCATTGGAAATAAATAAAAACAAGTTTTAATAATGATGTCTTTTCAAAGATAAGATGCAAACTCAATGGATAAGAGTCATCAGGTACCAATACACATTATCTGGTAAGAATTTAAAGTTTTATAACGTTTTCTAGTCCATGAACATTATAGAAGGGCTAATTTACAACATTCCTTATCTCCTTGTGCATACTACGTTATTTGCTATGGAGTTTATTATGGGAGAAGCAAAAGGCACTAATGTCTGTTCAGACCCGTCCCAAACCTTGTCCACTTGGAGAAACTTTTAGCACTCTCAATTTTGCTAAACAAGTTTACACTGTTGAGCTTGTCAGTGGTCGAAGAAGGAAAGAGAGTGCGGGTGTCAAAGAACTATACGAACATGCTATAATCAGTTTCTGTTTAGATAACTTATCGTGTCAGTTCTTAACTTGCTTTGGCGAAAGATAAAGTTTGCTCTCGAAAGACTAAAAAATAGTTACAATTACAAGTGAAGAAGTCGATGTCTAGTATCAAGTAACTAAAATAACATGTTATAATTAAGAATAAATGTATTGTCAAAATCATAGCATGTGACGTAGAAAACATTTTTTTTAAAATGGATGGATATCATGATGTCAAATAGGATGTTGTCAATCAATATTGTACATATAACATGATTCTATAATCAATATATCAGTTATTCCTAATTATTGAGGCCGAATGAATAGATATTCAAAAACAAAATAAAAATTGGAGCTTAAAAACATACCTTTTTAGATGGCTTTTCCCATAGTCAATGAACATGCGAGTAATACTCTTCAGGTCTCCCATATAATTCTAGTATTTATCAATAAAGATGAGGTATTATCCCTAATTTTCACTTTAGTTCTCTTTCGCGCCAAAAAGCCCAATGTGTAACAAAACTAATGGGCTCAGCCCAGTTGACCTCAAAAAATCTTTTCATTATCCCCTTCTCTTTCGAACCAAAGCAACGCTCTCTCACGAACACACAGTGGGAAATGGCTTGTGCAACAGCAGCGGTATCTTTGCAATTCTCATCTTCACTTATCAACAATGAAGCCAAACTATCTTCTTCCTATGCTCCTCTCATGGGAACCCCACTTACCTCACACCACTCCTTTTCTCTCTCCAGTACGTGAATTTTTTGTATGTTCATTTGTTTGTAGTATATATGCATGTGTATCTTGTGTCTTAATGTTTTCTACTGTGATTTCATTTGAACTGATTATGGGTTTGATTGGTCATGGAAAATCTTGGCTCAGAGCCTTTTAATTTTCTTATAGATTTTGGGCTCATAAGTAATAAGTTACTCTTGTATTCTATTACATTATATACTTTGTTCATACTTATATAATTTCCCACCTAAAATTAGAGTTCTTAACACCTTGGATTTTCCCTGCTTATCAAAGTGAGTTTTGGTCACGTGCTTTGGTTGCTTAGCTTCTTGGAATTGAATGGGTTAATTTTCTTGTAAATATCTTGAAAAATCAGATAAAGGATCAAACTTTACAAGGCAGCTTGTCATTTATGCGAAAAGGGTATCAGGTTTGGAGGAGGCCATCAGAATCAGAAGGTACCGTCTGCTTATAAAGGCCTTTACTTTAGTAGCATTTAGTTTATTCCTGAATTTTAATTATTAGTTGTTTTGGAGTCTTAATGTAGCTAAATACAGATGGGTTTTCCAGTGATAGTTGTCTGAAAATTATGTTAATTTATAGCAGATTAGAAGCAAGTCTTGGGCTGTGAGTGTGATATTTGATAGTTTTGAAAAAGAAATATTTTAGAATGGTCTTTTCATGTTGCTAAATTGCACAACCACATTGGATCGATTTAAAATGAATTGTTGTTTAAGTTTCTGAAAATTACATTAATGAATATCCCTGAAGAATTTATTCCTTTTGAATGATATCGAATGGTGCTACCATCTCCTTTATCCCTTTTGATTTCTTAATTTTCATGTTAAATATAATTTTATTTTGTTTTCTTGTAATATCGACTCAAGAATAAACTGATGCTCATACTTTTACTTTCAAATGGCTGAATGCATAGCAATGTAAGATTTCAGAATTCTGGAATTATTTGTGCTCATTAGTTCCCTTAAGTGTAATTGTTATATCGCATAATGGCCGTCGCCACTAATAAATGTTGGATGGATATACTGTATATGATATGTTGATTATCATTGCTAGCTGCATTGCCTGCGTTACACTATTTATTTTCCTGAACATTGAGGTGATTCTAGTTTCTTTATTGAATTCTTTTTATTTACCATTGTCTATTGACACAGGGAACGTGAGCTTCGAACTTCATCAACATCTAGAAGAAGGCCTCCCTTGAGACGTGGAAAGGTATCACAGCAGCTTCCTGTGCCTGATCATATACCACAACCTCCTTATGTAAGCTCAAAGTTATTGCCAGAAATCTCAAGTGAACATCAATTTCATGATTCTGAAGGAATCGCTCGCATGAGGGCTGCTTGCGAGCTTGCTGCTCGGGTGGTAGACTATGCTGGAACACTTGTTAGGGTGAGAATTTATGGTACTTTTTTATATTTTATTGCCAGGACCTGATGCTCTAGTGGCATGCCAATACCTTTATTGTTATCGCTTTTCAATCTAATCATTATAATTTATATTCATCAATCATCAGTTTCAATTTGTTGCCATGGATAGTTCATTTTATCTTATACCTATTAACAACAAATTTATATCCTTCATTCTCTTAAAAGAGTGAATGTGAGATTCACTGTTCATTTTTGTCACATTGATTTTCACATTCATCTGGTTTGAAATCGGTTTGGTACTGTTGTATATGCCGACTTAGTTATTATAAAAAATATATATTTGCAAACCGACTCTTACGCTGCCACTTTCTACAATACATGCAAATGCATTAAATACAATTGCAATAACACAGTTCTTCTCTTATTATCATTTTGACTTTATTTCATTTCAAATATCAAAAAAATTATTC
>CAIGRP010031959.1:0-27169 GCA_903798385.1 Fraxinus cuspidata
CATCTAATAATGCACTGCTGCAAGGTAGTGACTAATGGCCCAGACAAGAATAGAAAGGGTCACTTCATGGTACAAGAGCTGTCATACTGTGCCCACAAAGAGTCTAATTACATACTTTATAAGAAGCATAAATCGAACTCTCACAGTGCGGCAGCCAGCTCAGCACAAATTACTTCACTTTTGTCCTTTGCACAACTGAGCTATGCCCCCGAGATCAACCGGTGGCGGACCCAGCACCGGCGAGCCCCGACTGCCGCGCGTGTTGGATCCGTCGAAATAGTTTTTTTTACAAGGAATAAATATTCATATTATATACCTGGTAAGTTCCTTTATTTTCACATATTTCTTGTAGTTCAGCTAGCTAGAACGTGGACATGCGCACAAGAGGTCACAATTTCGAATTCATTTCTTAACAATTTTATTGTGGAATATGTTAAATTCTACCATTTTTACCAAAATTGAATGGAATAAGGGAGGGATTCGAATTCACGTCTCAACAATTTTATTGTGGAATATGTTAAATTCTACCATTTTTACCACAATTAAATGTAATAAGGGAGGGATTCGAAACTGCGACCTCTCCGAAACATAATGAACACTTTACCGTTGTGGCACTTATGAAATTTAAAACTAAATATACCAAATTAATATATATTACATTTTAACGATTTTAATGCAATTGTAAAAATTTAAACACGTGTTCTTCCTTTGAATTATACAAAATTGGGCTACAATATCATTTGGTAAATATTACTAATTTTTACAACAAAATTATAATATTAATTTTTACAACAAAATTATATATGGTAAGTTTGAACAAAATAATTGTTATATTAAAATTTTAGATCTTATTTGATTTTTTTTTTCAAAATACAATTTTGTCTCTTCTTTCAACTGCACATTTTTAATAAAATAATATTAAATGCAAATTCGAAGATTTTCTTTATTTTTAACCACACAATCTCCATTAAATCACTATTCCAAAATGTATTTTTTATAATAAAAAAAAAGTATCAAACGGGGCTCTTGATATTTTACTGCTGACAACGATCGACGATCCACGATCGCCCGCTGACACGAAATCCTCGGTCCACCACTGAGGTCAACATTTTGTTTGTATATATGAATCTGGAAGGGGTTGTGCTTGCAGTAGATGCTGTCTCTAATTATAAGCAGATATAATTGTAGTTTATATATTATAGCTGTACAATATTTAGTTTTACTTCTTGAAGATGATCTACTGAGGTATAAACATACAAGTGGACTTAAAAGTTGCTGCTTGGTGACCTAAAGCGTGTGCTGGAATATGCGACTTCTTAGTAATGGATGCCTTCAACATTATCTTGACACGTGGTGTCATCACAGCGGTTGGATGTTATTTCCTTAAGACGCTTGGATTCATTTACTGGGAGAGTAATTTTCTCAACTATGGATTAGGGTTTTGAGAGGGATTTCTGGCATAGAGCATCTCCGACTCTCAATTTATAAAAATTATTTTTCTTAACAATGGATAATATTTTTAAATTTAGAGAGTAAATTTTTTATATACTCAAATAATTTTTTTTTACTCTTTATGTTGTTTTTCTCAAAAAATATAACATTGATTTATCTTCATTTTTTATTTAACCTACTTTTTTATATGTTAATGACTAGTCAATTTAAATGTGATAATTTATTAAATGCATTTCATTATAAAGTAAGAATACAGAATGAGTTAGATAGCCGAACCAATTAAAGTAATAAGTTTCATGAAACTTATTTTTAAGTATTGACTCTTTAAATTAGAAAGCATGAAATATTTAGAGTGTCATTTAAAGATGCTCTAAGAACTGTATTGTACTAAAATTTCACAAGTGAATTATATCACAAACAAATAATAAAGTAGACTTAGGCTCCAAATTATCATTTTCACGAGAACTAAGTAGTCAATTAGCTTACAATTAATGCTAGCTTTATTTAAATTGAAAAATTTGATGGACCAGTTTTTTACTAATAAAACTATAAGAAAATGCAGTAAACTAATGAAACAAAGAGAAATGAACTCAAGCTGTTGATACACACACACACACATCATATTCCAACAAATCAATACAAGTGTCAAAAGACTATGCACACTAATTATACACTAACAAGATAACTGAATTGGAATCTTTTCTAACTCTTCCAGCATGTGCTTCAGCTGCCTCCACTGCATTGCATTTTCTAATGACATTCTTCTAGGTCTTTCTCGATTTTCTCAGCTCGTGACTTACTTGAATTCCAATAGCCCCCCTCAAGATGGAGAGTTGATATTTTCTACTCCCATCTTGGATCAATGAGAATAGAAAGCATCATAACCAAGAGGTTTAGTCTGCAATTTGTGAATCAGTCCTAACATGCTTTGTAACAACACACCCTTGTTGTATTTTTTCACGTACCAAATGGCAATCCAACTCAGTGTTTTTCGTTCTTTCATGAAACACCAAACTAGCATTTATGTGTAAAGCTGCTTGATTATCACAAAACAACTCAACCGGTTGTGAATTAGGCACCTGCACATCTTTTAGAGCATATTTGAGCCATGTCAATTCACAATAAACAACAACCATAGCCTTGTAATCCGCTTCTGCTGAGGATTTTGAAACTGTGTTCTTTTTATTAGATCTCAACGATAGTAAATACAAACCAACAAACACACAATATCCGATTATTGACCTTCGAGAATATGGACACGTCCCCCCAATCCAAATCACTGTATTCCTTAATATGTAACTCAGAGATGAAAATAACAGCCCTTAGCCTGGTGATCGTTTGATGTACCTAAGCTCCTTATGTGCAGCATTCAGGTGTGGTACTCTAGGTGTTTGCACGTACTGAATATTACTAATGGATATGATTATTAATATTTTGAGAGGGATTTCTGGCTAAGAGCATCTCCGACTCTCAATTTATAAAAATTATTTTTCTTAACAATGGATAGTATTTTTAAATTTAGAGAGTACATTTTTTACATACTTCAACAATTTATTTATTTATTTTGGCTCTTTAATTTGCTTTTCTCAAAAAATATAATATAGATTTATCTTCATTTTTTTATTTTAACTATTTTTAATATGTTAATGACCAGTCAATTTAAATACGTTAATTTATTAAATGCATTTCATTATAAAGTAACACTACTAGAAAATGAGGCAATAGAGACTGAATTTTAGTGATAATCATCTTCCGTTGCTACTACCAACGGATTAACAACAACTTAGCAATGACTTATCATTTTATTATTTTTAAAAATTACATATTAATTTACCGACATAATTACCAACTGAAGTATTTCTTTGGTACAATTCCATTGCTAATCCGTTGGTAAAATATGAAAAATAAAAAAATAATGAAGTAAATAATTTACCAAACGAATTTTCCAACAGATATTCCGTTGGAAACTATATAAAAAAATAAAATAATTATTGAACATTTTCCTATAGAGAAATCGATTAAAAATTTCAATTTTCCCGCTTTGAAAATTTTCGTTCTCAAAACATATATTTCTCTCCCATCCACACATTTCATTTCCCTTTCAAAAATTTTCAAATCTTCCTCCCTTTCTATATTCAAGCACCTTTTCACCTGCAAATCTCCCGTCTAGGTGTGTGCTGCTAAAAGAGGTGGAGAGAGAAGCAAGGATGAAGAGGATAATAGAGAGAGGGTCGGATCGCTTGGCACTCATCTCGGGCCGGATCCAGAGCTTTGACCCACCACCGTCTTTATCAAGTACTGCTTTTTGTATTGCTTTTCTTCGTTTTCCCCTTTCCCCTTTGAGGAAATGAGTTTCTGATTGTGTTTAATTTTTGAATTTTGTTGGTGCAAGGGGGATTGAAGAATAGGAGGGTGAACCAATTGCAGAAGGGGCACAAGTTCGATTCCAAGTAAGCTAACAATCAATTGCATTTAACCTGCTTTTCCTTCAACTAAATATATGGTCGATTTTAGCACTTTTTAGTATTTGCATTTAACCTTATTTTTCTTCAACCAAATATATGGTCTACTCAATTCTAGGAATTTAGGATCAGTTTTATCTGGAATTTGTTTGATTGTGTTTTTATCTGGTTAATTTTCTATGGGTCAGTTTGTGAAGTGTTAAATCAAGAAAGTTGAATTGAAATTTTCACTCCTTTCCTTCAATCTCAAAATCAAACCAACAACTTAAACATTAGCAAATTTAGCATAAACTTTTCCGCTTCCTCTCGAAGAAAATAAAGAGAAGGAAAAATGAAAATCAAGCTTGAACTACCTCTCTTTCCTCCTCCTCCTCGCTTTTCTCTCTCTTATTTCCTTTTTTTTTTTCTCGATTTTCTGCCCCTGTATCGTTCTTCAGCTTTCTGTGTGCGTATGTAAATGAAGGAAATGAGTTATACAAATGACACTTGTGTACTCCACTAATACCAATATTTGCAATCAAGTCCTCCAACAATCATATAGTATAGCATTAAATCCTTTACTTCCAATAATAGATAACTACATCCCCAAAATTTAAATGGTATTCATCTTAAAACCCTCAAGTATCTTAAATATAAAATAAGCCCCAATGAAATAATTTATTCTAATTAAGTCTCCATTTGAATTTGACTAGTCAAACCTTTGACTTTGAAACATGATCTTGGTTTTTGACTAGTATAAAATGGGGAGTAACATTGATGGTCAAGGAGCTTCCACTTGGCCTCACATGTCCATTTGCAAGGCTAGTTCCCCTTGCCGTCCCAATAAAGTTTCAATACATGAGCAATTCATCGGTCCAAGGCATAATTTCAACCGATAGCAAGATGTTCCATTTTCATGTAAACAATGGTGAGAACGTGGCGTTCAACGATGTAAAGATATCGGCTCCCGGGGATAGCCCTAACACGGATAGAATCCACGTCGCACGATCTAATAATATAGAAATCAGCAACATGCAAATTAGCACCGGAGATGACTGCATTTCAATTTGGCCTGGGCCCTGGATGTACAAACATTAGAATCACTGGAATTGCTTGTCGACCTGACCATGGAATTAGCATTGGCAGCTTGGGGAAATACCCCTAAGAACAAAATGTTAAGTGGAATTACCGTAAGAAATTGCACTTTAAACAAAACTAAAAATGGAGTGAGGATCAAAACATGGGCACCTTCTTCACCAAACACTGTTTCTGATGTTACTTTGCGGGACATTCTGGTAAAAAATGCTGATAATCATGTCATCATCGACCAACAATATTGTCCTAACATTTTAGCTGTTATAGTAACAAGCATTTAGTTATTTATATCGTTATATTGGAAAACAAGAGATAAAGGCTGAATTTTTGGAACTACCAAAAAAAGAATAGTAAATCACAAAAATTCGTTTTCTTGATGAGTGATACTTGAAATCTCTCAATGTTACTACTAGTGAAGGTCTGTATTGAAATTTGGAGTTTTATTTTAAATTAAAGTTAACTTTGTTAGTAATACAAGCATTATATATACTTATAACCGATGCATGATTTTACTTTTAACATGACTCCACATGAAGATGGCTCGTTTGAGCACAATATGTTAGTGCTTGATTGTTCGTTCTGAGTTTTAGACAAACCAAGTTGCTCATGTGAGCTTCTTAGACTATGATGCCATATTAAAATTTGAGATTCTCATTTTTAAAGGTCAATTTTATTAAAATGAATGATCTAAGTCTTCTATACTTGACCATGTGGAATTTGCCCTTGTTCATTGTCCAATATTGTTTACTAAACATGCATGAGATTAAAATTTGCAAATCTTTATCCTGCAACGTCTCTCCAAATTAATTAGATGGAAGTAAAATTTTGGAATTCACTAGAGTTTCTGTTTGGGGATGGAAAGGGGGCAGGACGGTGTCGAGGTGCCATTACCATCCTCGCCCTGTCGAGATTTTCAAGAGTCGAGACGGGGCGAGAATCTAAAAAGGTCCCCATTTACCACCTACCTTGTTGTTTTTCTCTTTGGGTCCCATGTTTGTTAAATTAATTATTTGGTATTAAATCTACATTTATTGGAGGTTTGGTCGTATGTTTTCTTTCTGAACTTGTACTTACCATGAAATTAGTACGAATAGATACTCCACCCTCGTGGTCGCTTGAATTAAAAAAAAAAAAGTATGGAAAAATTAGCACGGTTGCGTATCAGCAATTAAACCACTAATGATGCAACATAATACATATTAAAAATTTATAAGAAGATTAAAGTTGGTAGTTATTAATTACGATACAATGTTGTTTGGTTGTGTCAGCCGGTCCACGGTTACACATGGAAGCAGATCAACAAAAAGAAAATATTTAATTTTCCTTGAACTTTATAGAAAAATACAATTAAAGTGAAATTACAAGCTACAAATTGTTTTTGTGACGAACTTTTGGGACAATTACAAAATCAACTACATTTCAAATCCAAATATAGCATCATTACTCTCTTTATTTTACTTATAATTAAAATGAACTTGTAGACTTTTAATTGGGTTTTCCACAGTCGAGCCTGATTTGTCCATTGGTGCCAGTAAGTGGGCTAAGGTTTCCCATTTTCACCATAGCACTTGCAAAATCATTGAGAAAAGTAGCGGAGTTTGAGCTATAAGCATTCACTTGAGAATCAGTGGAACCACCACTAAAGAGCTGCTGATCAGAATGCAAAAGCCCATTCTGGCTTTGCAAATTCGTGAAATAATTGTTATCGAATGATGTTGGAGTGACAGTATCAAGCGGCGAAAGGTTGTTGTCGCCACCGCTGCTAGGGCAGTTTGCTTGCAGTGATGTCGCAAACGAGGCATTTATGTCGTTTTCATTATATAGTCTGGCTCGAAAACTCGTGCATCTTGCTTGGCCTATTGTATGAGCACCTGAATAAAAATTAATAGAGCAAACGGTCAATGATTGAATATGACTAGCCAAATAGTTAGATTGTTTAAATAGTATATATACCTGAAAGGGCTACCATCTCATTGGCTGTGAATCCTTTGTTAGAGAAGGCAGAAATAAGGCCACTAAGATTCAAAGTTGGAGCTGGGATGTTATTGTTAGCAGCACTCAAAGTTGTGGTGGTTGAGTCCCTTCTTCCAAGTAGGACTGACCAACTAGGCCCTCCCAACTAAAATATCAGTCAAGGGTTTATTAGAAACTGTGCTCATAAAAAAAAAAAAAAGGACAAGACAGAGAGTTACTGTGCTTACAGCAACGACAGAATCCCGGGCAGCAACAGCCAAAATATCTGCACAAGAAACGGTGGCTGGACAAGCATTCTCAACTTGCGATTTAATGATGTCTATCACATCCATTCCTCTCAATGAATTTGCATTCGGCCCGGCCGTCTGTTCTCCAGTGAAGTTGGCAGTGTCATCGAGCAACACCGATGCATCACAGCCCTGTTCATTCATTTGTATTTCACCTTAATCAATCACTATCAATGACAATGATATAAAATTGTCAGAGTTCTTTCATTTTGTTAATTAATTTCATATTCAGGGATTAATTTTCTCTGCATATTTTATCGTAGAAATTCACGAAAGATGAAAAATTTAGAAAATAAAGCAATTTTATGTAACCAGGAAACATACGAAAAATTATATCCATTTGACTTTAACTTTGAAACAACCTTCTACCCTTATTATCATGGAAAACTTGTTGTTGAGTCTTGTAACATTAGGTGCCGATTTTGGCGGGGATTAAAATCAAAATTTTAATCTAAGTCAATATTATAGGAAAGACTAAAGTGAAAAGTAAACAAATCCAGCATGGAAATCCCTCTACCAACATGCACCTCTGGACCGTTGAAAACTAAATTTAAATAAACGAACGTGAGAGTTTAATATTTTACACGAAATAATTCCACAAAATCAATTAAAAGGAGATAAAGAAGCTAAGGAAACTTGCATTGACAAAGCAATCATGGAAGTGAAGACGAAGCAACGATGCTCCCATGCGAGCCTCATTGGAAACTGCAGAGTCAACTGCAGTTTTGATAGTGGAAAGGAGATTGGGACACGAACTCGAATAGAAATTGGAAGACAATTGTGCTGAGGATAATCTAACCACAAGAACAAGTAGAATTAATCGAATAGCAAAAGCATTTTGCATTGCCGAAGAAGAAAAGGATTTAATCATAACCATAATTGATCAAAGATTAAGAAGAAATTTACAAGGTGTTCTTAATTATAATCTAAGTGTTTTGTTTATGGGCTCTGCCTTATATATAGTAGATGATTGGGAAGACTTATTTGCTTCAGTAAAACTTTAAAAAAGAGAAAAAAAATTACACATAGATATTATCTTATCACGTTAAAAGACTCATATTAATTTTATCTTTTTCAATGTTGTAGGCGAGCCTTAGTGTAAAATATATATCCATGAATAACTCCAATTACAGTCCCTGTCAATAAATTTGGAATCCACTAGGGAAAGTTCAATGTAACTTGGCTTCTTGTATTTCTTTCTAGGAGGTCAAAGTAACTGACATGAAGCAATTTAGATAAAATTAATTTAAGAGATTTGATGGTGAAGTTGACATGGTGTTAGCATTTCACATTGTAGGTATAATCTGAAGAGCAAGAGAAAAATCGATATGTATTAGTTTACTATTATTTATTACAATTAATCACATCAAAAATATATTCGAATTTGACATCAATCATTGAGTTGAATCGAGTCTTAGATTAGTAAATCATATTAATAGAATTTTAACTGAATTCTTTGTGAGCATGGGATCAAATGAGTCTTTATTATAGACGAGAATGGATTTGATGGGGGATGAGAATGCCTCCGGACAGGAGCTAAGTAATATTTGAAGGAGGTGATGATGTATCGTCATCAACTTGGTTGAGGATAGGTCTCAATCAAATCAAAACGAGACTCACTCTCGGTGCCTAGATGCATATCAAACAAAATCAATGTGATTAGCATCACTTTTATATATAATCATCTTTATTTGAATTTTTATGTTATGATTAATAGAATGCTTACAAGTCACCCATTGGCTTAACTTAAATATTCTGTTTAAACCCCTTTTTTATAGTGTAAAAAGCTAAATCAACGTAGAAACAAATGTGAAACACCATATGACCCGATATGTGAAAACACTATGTTTCTGAAATAAATAAATAAACAAACAGAACACAGAACACCATGAAATCATTGCAATAATGCCCAAAATGAATTACAATTCTCAATTATAGTTTGTCAATTATTTTAGTCCCAAGTTTTTCTGAAGTTTTCTATACGTTTTCAAATTCTATCCCAAAAAAAAGCAGTAAACTTTGAAATCTTGACGCGTTTTTCTAGAGTTTTCGAAAATGTCAAGGTGGAAAAGCTAGTTTTTTTTGTAGAAATTTGTGTCCCCCGGTCCCACTCCACACGCACATATCTTTTTGTGTCCATCCAAATGACTTTCCATAGTGCGAAGTGTGAACGGAGCAACAAGGGAAAAGCTTGTTTGGTGGATTTTCCAAACCTTTTTTTTATCTTAAACTTGATCGCATGCAAATATCTTAGCCTTCAAGCAGCTCGAAATCGATCTCTAATGATATTATGGGACGGAGGAAGTAAAATTCGATTAGTGTCAACCATGGGACAATAACCACATATATTGTAGGAGTTCATCGAAAATCATTTAGATAATACCTTAGTAAATATAGATTCTTTGGTTAGAGAGCCGTTTAAATAAAAATTTCTAACTTAGTCTGCTCCCATTGATTGCATCAAATAAGTAACTGATATTTTCTCCCAACCCTAGAACAAGATCACTTCCGTCCCAATTCACTTTCGCGAAGTCTTTACTTGTGGCATAGCTGTATAATTAGTACCTGTCGCCCATTGAATAAAAATGTGCATTTACTAATTAATTTGTTGGGTTTTCATCTCGACAAGACTTTGTTGGTAATTAGGTGGACAGAGTGAACAAACAGAGCCCTAGAAAGCGACGTTACAACGTGATTAAAAGTGATTTTCGCATCTTTCTTTACTCATTTTGTGATTGATCCTATTGAATCACTTGATTCAACCGTTTAAATTTGTAGTTCAAACGATATAAACATGATATCAGAGTATGTAAAAATATTAGATTCAAATCTCGCCGTCACTCATTTGTATGAGATGTGCACGTAATTTTTATCTCAATTAAACTTGTTACCTAATAAACTTTATAAAAGGTCAAAATGCTAACGAGGGTACAACGCGTTTTTCTAGAATTCTCAGACCCGCCACGTTGAAAGTAATGATCGAGGCATTAGTTACTTCATTAAATATATTGATTGAGTGTGGATCTGGAATTGCTAATGCTGGGATTAAGTAAAGTATCAAATATTAATAATTCAAGTATACATGTTTGCAATCTATCTATCTCAAGGCTCATAATCAATGTCTTAGGAAAAATAAAGAAATGTTGAAATAGTAATAAAAGGTTGGGGACACCATCAGGGGCGGACCCAAGAAGAATGTTCAGTGGAGGCGAAACCAAAAAATCTTGAAAAAAAAATCTGAAAACTTAAAAAAAACTTGGACAAAAAAAACTAAAAAAATCTGAAAATTTGAAGAAAAATCGGGAAATCTGAAAATTGAGTGGGGGCGGCGGACCCCATTGGGCCTCATGTATGTCCGCCCCTGGACACCATGACGATTTTGTCGAAGTATATAACAATTTGAAGTTAACATGAAATTGATGTTTAAACAAACCTAAAGAATCCTTCAATAGAAAAAAAAAGCCTGCATGCATTCCAAGTAATCGAAAAATGTCATTTCATGTTTGGTGTATATATTTTCATATTTAAAAAGTTATAAAGCTAAAATTAGTTGACGATTTATGCGCTGATTAGTAGTAATTATGAAGCTTGAAAAATAAACACGTTTCCACGTTATCCACAGGAATATCGTTTTTGTTGACAAATCTCACACACTTCCTTTAATTTGAATTATAATTTTGCCCCACCATCTCCAATATTATCCGTCGAATTTGGAGACTACATGTTGCCTGCCGCCAACCTAAAAATAAGAAAATTTTCACTAATTAAATACTATAATTAAAAAAAAGAGACACAACTTTGTCGGAGTTTGTTAACATGTTGGTCCAAGATTATACAGTCTGTTCGATTGAATTTATCAGAAGTCGAAATAAAAACTTAGTTATTTTTTTTTAAAAAAAGAACTGACCTAGTTCGATACGATCGTTATTTGTTAAATTTGATAGTAAAAATAGAAAGTAAATTGGATTTTCTTTACTTTTCTCGTTTTAATTAAATACATATTAAATGCTACTAGATAAATAATTATAATCCGTCCTCGCAAATCGAAGGTTTTCCATATATTAAGCATGTACATTCCTAAATAGATTGCTTATAAAAGAAGATGAATCGTGATCGATTCAATCTTATTTGTCTTTGATCTAATTCAATCATATTGTTTAAATAAAATTTCATTGCATTTAACCTAAACTAGTGATATCATTAAAAACCAACTACTATTGGAAATTCAGTCAAAGAAAAAAAATTAAATTTAAATAGGATAAATGGCAACCTTTAAAAATAATTTTGACCTGAGCAACTAAATAAAACGACAGGTCACCATTCTCGATGGAAGAATCAACTTTGTGTTAAAATTTAGTACTTGGATGTTTACGGATTATGCCAGATCTCTTAAAATATCCGTGTTTGAAAGATAAGAGATTAAAAATTTTGGAAATGGCTAGTAACAGAAAATTTCTAAAAACGTTTCAATTTGCGACGTACTCCCATATTTATTGAAAATTGCAGAAAATCTCATATTTGAAACATTTTCTGCAAAAACTAATAAAATTATACTTTTATTATTTTACAAATTATATCCAAAATTTTTAAGTACCACCCACAATCCCAAACTTTTAAAATTTTATTTTCCACCCCACCTTACTTCATCTTCTTCCCCAAAACTTTATTATTTTATTTAATCCCTTCCAAAATTCTCCAAAATCCCTCACCCCAAATTCATAAAAAAAATTTAAAAAAATTGGGATTGTGGGTGGTACATAAACAATTTGAGATTTGTAAAATAATAAAAAGTTTGAATACTAAAATTGCAATTTATACTTTTTAATTTTGATATTTTTACCCGAAATTCATTGGGTATCAAAACTCAACAAATCTACACCTTGATATCCAATCAATCTACAAGCAATCAAAACATAAAGTTAACGCTTGCATACTCAAGATAACCAATAGAATTGGAATCATAGATCTTACCTCGTGTTCGGACTCGAAATATATACCATACCTACTCCATGTACTCACCAGAGCTAAGGTCAAAAACACCAAAATAGAACTAAATAATAACAGAGAACAATCAAGAGCAAATAATCATGCGATGAAGATATAACATAGGATAATCCACGTATATTTTCCTAAATATGTTCACATAGAACGATAGATTAACACTAAATCAATCAATCAAACAGTCAAAACATATATGCAACAAATGCATAAATGACATCATGAAAAGATCTCACCATACCTATCATATCCCATTTCGTGTTGCTCATACATCGAGAACATATATCTCATCTCATTGCCCCCCATACTCACTAGATTGATCACTTAACTCATGTCGAAGTGATAGAAAGCCTCTTTCACACTCCACCTGATCAGGGTCTCTTCACAGATAAAAGATTCCAACATTTAATCCAAACCTATCGTCATCCCCCACACGATAACTTCTAATGTGAAAAATAAATGACTATACTACACAATAGTCTTAACTGCAAAAAACATGATTTCGAGCGGACCAGGAGCGCCTCCACATGCACGTCAAGCCAGTGGTCTCCGTTTCGCCAAACTCTTTCTGGATCGGTTGAAAATCACGAAAACAACATCGAATTTTGGGTAATTTTCTAGACATTTTTACGATCTGTTTTCTACTTCATTCAACTGATTTTCGGGTCGTCTTTTGTTAGTTTTTCGAGCCAAATCCATCACCTTAAAGCTCTGATACCAATTGTCGTGGAAGTTTGCTCCAAGGGTTGTCAAAACAGTACTTTTGGGCTCAATTTCACATTGCCTTTATGTACCAAACAACCAATCCAAACGTCTCCAACCCAAAACCAATATATTCACTTTGGTTGCTCCTCAATCTCACCCACAAAGGACAAGGTAATGGTGATGATTTGTAGGCCACAAAGGCATAAGAAAAACAATGGAAGAAACACGAGATGGAGGCCAAAGCACAAAGACAGTCACTGATTTTTCTATCCAATTCTGCAGTCACGTTTTTCTCCTTTAACAACACAAATTAGAACAAAACGGCTAGGGCAAAGACACCATAGATATATGTTAGGTTAGGCATTAGTTAAACCAATAAAAGAGGTTAAATGGGCCAAGATTCAAAACCATCCAAGATGTAATATATATGAGTCATGAGCAATATTAATTGTTTAAGTTATTTACAACGGCTCACGTTGTTTTCAGGTTGAGCTTTTGGATTTAGTTGTTGCTAATAATTTAATTCAACGTTTATATCATCGTCTGAGATTCATTGGATATCAAAATCCAACATTACGAATGTAAGATAAATTAGACAGATCGTATGGACACGAGAAAGTAAAAAATGAGAAAGAATCACATTTTTGTTCACATATAATATATAAGATAGAGTAAAGTCGAGTAGACTAAACGGTTGTCATATTTTATAAGTTAGATTATTTAATTTTTATGCTTGTTCAACGTCCAATTCCAACCTTTTAATTCATATTTACATCCATTTTGAAAAGTCATGTTTATATTTATGTGATAACATCCTAGAAGACATTTTTCGCATTTTGGATTCCATCCTAATCTCTCTATTTTTATTTTTTTGTGCAATTAATATATCGATTATGATTTTTTTTTTGGAACACAGCGACGAAGATAAAGTTTTGTTCTCTCATTTTGTGTGAATGAAGTGAGATGCTTGTATTAAACAAATACGACGGCTCGAGATCTCATATATTAAAGAGAACAAATTTGCTTGAAGAATAATGTTCCGACCATAAAGTAGATCCTCTCAATCACAAAACTTTTGCGCATGATACAATGAATAGAGTTGAAGACTTTAAGAGCAATTTAAATGAGATGTAAATCAATACAAAGTGCGGTTTAAATATAATTAACAAATGTAAAATGGGGATAATAATATAACTGTCTTAACTAAATATATATAAAAAAAGTTGCTACCCCATCGTATCACATTATAAGAGAATTTCATTACTTCATACTGACTTAAAATCTCAACAAGTAAAACATTCTTAATTCGTAAAATGTATTGGAGTGACATATCTGCATCATGATAATGACCCGCCACCTTCACTACTATCAATCGTCCTCGGACAATATATGTTACCTGCACCCAGAATTAGAAAAATTCACTAAGTACTCGAATAAATAATGACCTAACCAACTTTGTCCAAATTCATTAATCCGTTAGTCCGAGACTAAACTAGTTGATTCGATCCAATTTATCAGAAGTCAAAATTAAAATTAAGTTACTTTTTTATTAAAATTTATGATATTTCATATACCAAGGCATACGATTTCTAAATAGACCGCTTTTACATAGAAAAATGAACGATACTTCTTAAAAGAAGTCGAATGATGATGGATTCAACTCTATTGTTGATCTAATATGATTTAGAAACAACCCAACTTGCTCACATGTTCCTAGCATTAGCATCTATTTTTGTGTAAAACTAATTCTATCATATTTAATAGATATAGCAATCTAGTTTTTGTTATCTTATATCAATAATTGTAAATTCTTACTCCACTAGTTTATGTTTCAATCAAAGCCAGCTACTTTAGGAAATTCAGTAGAAAAAGTTTACTTTAATTAGGATTAATGGTATTCAAGAAAAAATATTGACCTCAAAAACTAAATAAAACGACAAGTCACTCATTCTTGATGAAAGTAAAACTCTGTGTTTGTCTCTACTTTTTGACCTCCAAGTCCAGCATTTTTGAAATTATTAGAGCCATACTATTGGGCCGACTCAAAGCTAGGCCCAAAAACAGGGCGCCTATGGGGGGGGGGGGTGCACATAGGCGTCCTGTTTCTTGGCCTGGCTTTGAGCCTGGCCAAGAATAATTGCCCAAATTAAAGCCTGGCCAAGAATAATTGCCCAAATTATTATCGTGTAAAAGTACAAATCAATAACTTCATAGTAGACTGATTGGATTTAAAATTCGAAGTTTAGTTCTTAGAAGTTTATGTGACCAGGACCTATTAAAATATCTGTCTTCTAACTTCGGAAAAAATTAGGATTGAACTCACAAATATTTTATGTGGTGTGATTACGGATCCTCAACCTTCAAACTCGAGATTCTAGGTTTTCGGCCTATTTAAATTTGTAAACTTGAGTCCCCATGTGATCAAAATCACCAATATAAATAATAAAATCACATGCAACTCGTAAAGCTACTTGGCTAAATCGTCAAACCATTTAAGATTTATATCAAAATCAACTAAAAGTCCAAATCGAGGGTTTTGAGCACACATAGATGATATATGCGAAATTACTTATTTAAATGGGCTGGGGTCTAGAACTCCACTTTTGAAGGGTAGGGAGCCCAAACCCATTTTTTCCTTAAAGTTTTAATGACTTTCGGGCAAGAATCGAATATTTAATTTTGCAATGATCAATTTGAAGAATTATATTAATAGTAGGAATGTAAAATGAAATAGTCAACAATCATTATATGAAGAAGTATAAAAATAAAAAAGAATCACATTCTCGTGTCAAATTTGAGTAGCCTAAAAAGTTGTCGTTTTTTATAAGTTGCATCATTTCATTTTTATACATATTCATCAAGGAACTTCTACCTTTTAATTCAAATTTATAACTATTTTGAGAAGTCATGTTTATACTTATTTAACAGAATCCTAGAAGACATTTTTTTTTTTTTTTTGGCATTTTGGATTTCATTCTACTCTCTGTTTTTTTGGTGCAATTAATCTTTCCATTATGTTAAAATTTTGCATTAAAGCAAAAACGATAAAGTTGTGTACGCTCATTGTTGTGTGAATGAGATGAGATGTTTGCATTGAAATGAATACAATCTATCTTGAGATACAACTCGAGATCTCAAATACTAGAGCAAATTTGCGAAAAATAATGTCTAGACCATAAAGTCGATCCTCTCGATCACAAAAATATTGCGCTCCTTAAAGTCATTTATGTGTGTGTGGGCTTGTCTGTGTGTGTCTCAATTTGAAAGTGAGATGACTAAGATATTTGTGAAGGACTAAGAGTTCATTTGCTAAGAAATTGAGGGATAATAAATTTGATTGTGGCCTTTACTGGAAATCTTATTCAAACTTAATTTCCTCCTTTGAATTTGAAGTATTTGATGTACTGTAATATGCTTGAAAGGAATTATATGGAAGTCCATATTTTGATTATTTGGGCATGGTTTGAAACTTCAGCTCGTTTGGCATTAAACAAATACAGATTTGCACAATAAATTTCTTTCTAATACATATAATTTTTTGAAGTTTTAAGAAATCAAAAACCAGAATTTCATTTATATTTCACGATCAAAACGAAACTTGAGGATCACTCCACGAGAAAGGGCTTGTCATGAGGACATAAAAGAGCGTTCTTCATGAGATGGCGAGCAACACTATTGGACTCGATCGTATTTTTCAGTCACACTTCAACCTAGGCTAACGGTCTATCTGAGGGAGCAGGATTCGGTAGCTTGCTAATTTGCATCATCCATCTTAGCTTGGCTTGGCTTAGCTTTATCCTTAACAGTATAGATACACACCAATAAATGTGCACAAATAGAAACTAAAATCAATTGTCAATCTATACAATCAAGAACATAAACAATAGAAGGATTTTTTGCCAAATGGTTAAGTCTACAATAAGTTGAAATCGGCGAATTTTAACCATCCTTAATTGTCTACGCTTTACCCAAAAGCTTTGATGACATGATGAGGTAGTATAGAATGGTTGAAAGAATCTACAAAGCACTTTCAATACCAATGATATTGTTACATATCGCCACCATGGATCCAAGTTAAGATCACTTGGTAGTCCACGTGAAGATATGAGTCAAAGTTGCCAGTCAATAAAGACCCCAATGGAAAGAAGTGAAGAAGTCAAAGAAGAAACCGAAGTTCCCCATCCCTAAGCTCTCCATGCCGAAAACGTTCACTACGAAACTCCCTTTGGCCGAAGCCCTCGCTGGCTCTCAAAGGATCTGTAGACAATCTTTAGAAATGATTGACGTGACGTTTGTAATAATTGAATGTAGTTTATAATAATGAAATGTCTCATCCGTCAGCCTATGATGTAGAATGACTGACTCGTGTCAATGTATTAAATGTATAGCTGCCTAGTAATGTGAGGCTTTGACATGGAAGATGAGGCTACGTGGTTCTTATCCAATAGTTACCATTTTGGCCATAACTCTATAAATAGAAACCCTTGTAATATTTGAATCTAATGTAGCTCTTTCACTTAGTGTTATTCTCGATTTTCTCTCTTGCTTATCTCATTTTCTTGTGTACTTGAGTTTAGATCACTTGATTTGGTTGAGTTATTTGTGATTGATTATTAATATGCAATCATCTTTAAATAACATTATTGTCTCGCGTCATAGAACATCTCTCACTTCCAATTACAATAACCTTCTCTGGCCAAGTCTTTAGTCAAAACGTATTGGAATTTGCTTGTATGGATGCGAATAGGCTCGGTATATGTTGTCCACATCACCCCTGCAAAAAACGAGGCCAGTAGATTGGAGCCGTATGTGGGAAACTACACATTCAACCACAAGGAACCCGTGGAAAAAGCTAATTAGGAAATATATTTTGGGATGAGTTTTCTGCCTTTGAAGGAAATGGATTGTTCTTGAAGAAAGGACAACTAAAAGCCCCAAAGAGTAACCTTTGGTAAAATGGAATTGAACCATAAGTTAACCCCATTGAACACCCCCTTGTACGGCTTCACTGGTGATACCATCATCCTAAGAGGAAAAAATACTCTAGCAGTGAAGATGGGAATATCACCATTGACCGCTCATCATTTTATGGATTTTTTGGTAGTGGACAACCGGCCTGCCTACCATGGGGTACTAGGAAGACCAGTGTTAAAGGAGTTGTGGGCATCTACTTCCATCCACCACTTGTACATGAAGTTTCCTACTAAAAATGGGGTCGCTATTGTTAAAGGCGACCAATGAGCGCAAGGAAGTGCTATATGAACTTCCTTAGAAAGGTAGAATCTCTGAACGTCAATGTAATTCTGATAGAGACTGACATAAATGGCATCCCTAAACAAAGGAAAGACGTTAAAATGGTGGAATCTTCTGAACCATGTTTGAAGTGATAAGTGCCCATGAAGATGGGAGAGCTGCTGAATAAGTCGCTAAGTTTGATGAACTGAATCCTAATATCATTGATTGTGATCTTCAAAAAACCCCAGTGGAGGAGTTGGAAAATTTTCCAGTAGATCCTATAGACCTCTTCAAATCCTTGCAGGTCGAAAAACATATGTCGACAGAGGCTAAGGAGAAGCTTAAAAGCTTCTTATATGAAAATTTTGATGCCTTTTCTTGAAGGCATGAAGACATTGGTTGCTATAACCAAAAAGTTTGTTTTCAAGACAAGAGCCGCCATCAAAGGCCAAGCCCTAGCAGATTTTTTGGTGGAGTTCGCCCACATTCTAGAAATGGAATACGCCGAACCTTCCACCTGGAACCTATATGTTGGCGATTCCTTTGAAGACACGGGCTCTGAGGAAGGAGTGGTCTTAGTCAACCTAAAAGGACATAAGTTTAATTGTGTTGTGAGGTTTGGATTAAAAGTTACCAACAATACGCAGAATACAAGGCCCTTCTAGCTTGCCTCAGATTGGCAAGGGAGATGCAAGTAAAGAGGCTAATTATCAGCAGTGACTTCCAGTTGATAGTAAGCCAAGTGAATGGCAATTTCTCGGCCAGAGACAAGAGCATGGCCACATATCTAAAGTTGGTGATGGAATTTGTTCTGTCCTTTGAAAAGTTCGAGTTGGCACAAAACCACGCATAGAAAATTCTCATGTCAATGCTCTTTCAAATCTAACAGGCAGCAAAGATCTTGAACTACTCAGTGTTGTACCTATAGAGCACCTCCTTAGACCCTCCACTTCTAAAGGTGAAGAGGTGATGTAGGTCAAATATACTCTTCTATGGATGTAACCCATCATAGCATTCCTCAAGGATCGGGCCTTACCTACTGACAAAGAGGATGCGCAGAAGCTCAGAAGACGAATAGCGCATTTTGTTTTTTAAGATGATGTACTGTATAAATGAGGTTTCGCTTTATGTGACAACCATACATGAAGATGACTCTGGCACAAAATGTGTTGAGGCAGGAGTACTACTAACCAACGTTAAAAAAGGATGCACGACCATTTGTAAAAAAGTGTGACAAATGTCAGCGCTTTGCAACAATACAAAGACAACCTTTCAAGGAGCTAAGTATTGTTTCCAGCCCTTGGCCGTTCGCCAAGTAGGGAATTGACATCATAGGACCCCTACCTAAGGGAAAAAGACATGGCCAGCTTTCCTATCATCATTATTGACTATTTCAATAAGTGTATAGAAGCTGAGCCCTTGACTAAAATAATTGAAGCAAAGATTAAAATTATTGGGGAAAAAAATTATTTGCAGGTTTAGCATCCCTTAATCGTATCTGATAATGGGCGATAGTTTGATAAAAAAAAGTTAAGAACTTGTGCGAGGAACTCGGAATAAAAAAGAATTTCTCCATCCCCCCCACCATCATCAGGCTAATGGGCAGGTAAAAGCCACCAATAAAACCTTCAAGTATACCCTTAAAAGAAAGTTGGATGCCTTCAAAGGGACGTAGGTGGATGAGCTACCTCAGATCCTATGGGCTATCCGAACTACTAGCAGGACGACAAGAAAAGAAACTCATTTCTCTATAGCTTATGGAGCTCAGTCTATGAGCTCGGTCGAAATAGGTCAACCGTCTTCTCGTCGCTTACGGTTCAATGAAATATCCAACGACAAGTTGAGAATATGTGAACTTGATTTCCTCGATGAATGGATGAATGAATCTCAAGTAACGTTAGCTGCTTACCAACGAAAGATGACTTGATACTACAATTTTAAAGTCAAGAAGAATTCAATTTGTGTAAATGACTTTGCATTGCGAATGGTATTTCTCTTTTAAAGAGCTAGGAGTGGGGTCTATTGGTTTAGAAAGGTCTCTACCCTATCAAAGAAGAGTTTTGACCTAGACCCTATATGATCGAAAATCTGGATGGGAAGATACAACCTCATCCTTGGAATGCAGAACATCTAAGGAGGTATCATCAGTAGAAACATTTAAACACTATCAATCTATGTACAGTTTGTTCAATTTAATGAAAGTACCCTTGTTAAATTCTTCTTAAAAAGAAAAATGCCTCCCAGTGACAAATCCTAGGAAAAAGCTTTTGTTTGATGAGCCATCCACTAGGCAGGGAAGCTTGGTCACTTTGACGAAAAGATGGTTCCCCAAAGGGTACCACTTTTCTATTCGCCAAAGTGGACAACACATGCCTTTCAGTGACAAAAGTCATGAGGAAGCCTTTGCATGGATGAGCCATCCAAACCTATACTGAGGGAAGATAAGTCAAAAACTACGTGAACTCCTAACACTTGTATACATTTTGATTAAAAGGCCTTAATGGAAATTAAAGCACGAAAAAAGGCAATAACAAAAACAAAATTCAACAAACACAAACATAAGAATATTTTTTTCATCTATTAGAGTTTTTTATTACATCGCAGAAAAAAAAATGCATGAGAATCTAAAAACTAAGTGGAAGGATTGGACTAGCCACTAGTTACTGGAACAATCCCTAGCCTCTTCATCATCCTCAAGCTCAATTACGTCGCTCCCATCGACTGGGGTTTGGGGCTCGACTTCATCCAAAAATTTGTACCTCAACTCTGAGGTATTGAATGTTTTGGAACGTACCTCAATTCACAACACTATTTCAGTGTATGCAAACATAAGCCAATAATTCGCGAAGAGCTGATATTCTCCAGTAAGGTGGATATTGGCTATGTAATGCTTCACAGCATCCTCGCCAACCGTTTGGACCTTACCCCTAGCCGCCTCCACCTCTTGAGTCAGGCTATTAATTTTGGAGTTCAACCTCTCCACTTGCTGTTTTAAAGAGGCACTCTCCTTATTCAAGGCATTCATGGCTTTGCCAGTTATCTTCTGACGGGTGTAAGAGGTCTCCACCCGCTTTGTGAGAGAAGCCACTTCACTTTGGGATATGTGGACTTCCTTCTTCAAATTGTTAATTTCTGCTAAAGTAGAAGCGAGTTTCGCAGTCTCCAATGCCTGCCGAACCTTCACTGCTTTGGAATCAGCTTTTTGCCTTCTTCTTCGGCCCATGAGGTCCTGTCAACAAAATTCTCATTATTCTTTTGAAGGTTTCTTAAGAGGACTTTAGCCTCTATAGCCACTTGAAAGCCTGCCCCATTTGGCTCACCATGGTGGCGAAGAAGTCCACCGCGCTACTTGACTCCACAAGAGTCTGCCACCTCTCCGTCCAATACTTGTGAAATGTGGCAAAAGTAGTTTGAATCTTCGAAGTGAGCATTGCCACAGCCTCTGGGATTAGTTTATCATTCCTATTCGTTAGGACAAGTCTGACCTTGGAAGGAACAACATCAATAGAAAAAGAGCTATCACTTGTTTTACCCTTTTGAACATGCTCTCGCCTCAATGGCAAGCCAATAGAGAGCCTCTTCAACTCCCATTTGGAAGTAGCAATAGAAGCTTCCATCAACTTTTCCCAGCAAAGAGTTAGTGTGGAGGTAGTGGACCAGCCGCTAGCCCACCTTCGTCAGTAGAAGAAAAAGTGTATTTTTTCTTAGGGGTCTCCACACTTTTTCTTTTTCGCTACTCTTCGATAAAGGACGACCTTCACTTTCAGCATCATCTCTGCTGATCTTCTCGACCTTGTTCCTAGTCTACTTTATTGCAGTAGAAGAGGGTTTGTGCCATTTCTTCCCATGTCCAGGGCAGGGTACTTCTTCCTCTCAAAATTCTTTGCGAAGGAAAAGGGCGTCAGCAAAATACCCTTACAAAATGATAATGAAATATGAAGTTTTACCTCTTTGGGCCATCGGATCGAACTCTTCATAAAATCATCGGTGGAAGATAGACGCTCAAATTTGAGCGACAATAGATGACGACAGTAGACGTCCTCTATTATACCCAGCTTGATCTTAGGAAGGTTAAAACAATCAACCAAACCTATAGGATGAAGAGAGTCGGAATACAGTAAAAAATGAATATAGAATGTGCCTACACGAATCAAATGGACATTCACACGCTTTTGAGTAGTGGGTAAGAATTGATAACTGAAGGACGGACCCTATCACCCTCACAAGTTTCCATTTCCCTTTTGTCCAAAATCAAATTTCCTTCCACTCCTTATGGAGGAAGATAGGCTTATGACAAAGGGAGAATGGGATCCCCCAGAGATATAAGGAGTACCAACATTTAGAATCACTCTTCCCCGGACCTTAGGTTGGAAGACTATTTGAAACACATGAAGAGACATATCCTCAACAAGGGAAGTCCCTTTCCACATAACGTAAGTCCCAACTAGTTGGGCCCAAACGTTTGGAAAAAGCTGGGTAGGTGCTAACCCGTATAACTTAAGCACGGCCCTAAAGAATTGATAAAGGGGCAAATGTTCAGAAGATAATCACTAATTGCCACGTACCCTTGCCTAGGAAAGCAAGACCTCTCTTCAGATGTCGAGCCTAGAAGTTCAATTATATGATGGACTCGTGACTCGGTGGAGTCGAGCTGAGGCTCGGGCTGAGCCCCATTTTGGAGCGTCGGCTCGAGCCGAGCAGGGCCGGGCTGGCCTGAAAAAAAAAAACTTGCCTTCCATTTTTTTAAATTTTTAAATTTTTTCTTTTAATTTGATAGTTAATTTTTTTATATGTTAATATTTACTTATTATTTATAATATGTATAAATTGAACAAACTAGTCTGACCATTACACCTCTAACCTAACGCAACGGAGCTAGAGTAAATACTGACTAAAGTTACACAACCACCATTTTTTAATTAGGATTTAGCCATTAATAGATATATATTACCCTAATAAGCTGACATATTGATATTATAATTAATATATTCTGATCTGAAAGCTAAAGAAGCTTCCTTACTGCTTTAATACATGAGTAAGACAAGACACAACCAAAAGATTCCAATTGTAAGATCTCAACCAAAACTAAAAACTTTTTTCTCTTTGCATTAAATAGTATGCTATTCAAGGCCTCTCTTCCAGCAACCATATGCCAGATTCCAAACCAAAACTTTTAAATTTTTATCTTAAACAGTGAAGTGCTGGAGATAGCATCTCTCTTCTATCTGTCAGCTTGGCTTGAGATCCATGTTAAGTGTAAATTTTCAAGAATAGTTTATTTGGTAGGGATTAAAATAAGGTTTTTAATAAATTTTGATAGAAGAAAATGAAATATATGGTTCAAAAGTTGTGGGACTCATAAAATATATAGTTAAAATGAAATGTTGACTTTGACTTAAATTAAAATTTCTATTTTAATTGATACCAAACATGGGCTAGATTTTTTTCCTAGTAGTTAATACCGGTTAATAGTGTACAAAATACCTTATGAAACATGTCATAAGGGCATGATACTTTAATATGCATTACTCGACAAAATGGATGGTACAATCGATAAGATTTTTTTTTTTTTTTGGGCTTGTGACACGACTTGATAGGGCCTTGTTAGTTTAAGGTCTGATTTTTTTGCTTGGTGGCCGTATCATTTTTTTTTGTCCCACGCAAGATGAGGTTCGGTCTCCATCTGAAGGTCTTGACGCGGTTAAGGAGTTCTTAGTACAAATTACCAAATATGTCACAATATCATGTTTGGTATGTAATACTATAAAAAAACATATTGGATTTTATTAATTAACTTTTATTCTTTTAGAGTTTTGTCCAATGAATTTTATAATTTTGTATTGTCTAATTTAAGGTACGTGAAGTATATAAAAAAGACAAGGATGATGAGTAATCGAAAGGGTAACAATTATAACATCTTGATTTGCATTCATCCTCAAACTAAGATAGTTTGAGTTTATACAAGATTTGTAAATTTTAAAGTTGGATCACTGACAATATACAAGCAGTACAAGTACAATACAAGCATAATGAAATCAATTCAACCTTAAACCACAAATGAAAGATGAAAATGATCGATTCATTAATCCTTTTTAAGAACAAATTTGGTATACGATACTAGACAGATCTAGACACTAAACTTTGTTTTATTTTTTTAGAGTCTATTACTGTCGAGTTCACCTTATGAGAAAAGTCGTACCTTACCCAGATCCACGGCCTACAGTGGACAGCAAAGTTTTCTTAACAATCCTCCCACCAGTATACCTTCTGATGCCAAAACACAACCTTGAAGATCCGCCTACTTCTTCATGACGATGACCATGATCAGAAGACGACCCCCAGCTTGAAAAGCGCCTTCTCTGATGGTCTCGGGAAGGCGTCATGGGATCAGAAAACGAAGAAAGTGAAGAGGACGTGGAAAATGACAAAGATGACAAAGAATGGGACACTGAAGATGAAGAAGGAGATGAGCCCACATGAACAATTTTCTTGAAACTCATCCTAGTGAGCAAATTGTAAAAAATCTTGGATCTTGAGGGCTTATTCAAGGACTTGTTGATATTTTTATTGGAATAGTAAGAGGGAGGGGGAGTAAGAGGTGGAAGTAAATTGTCTGAAAAAGTGTGTTTTGGGGTTCCAGGAATAGTTTCCCACATGAAGGGCACTGCACTAGAAACATCACCATAGTAAACTCTAAAGGAAGGGTTGGATTTTGAGGTTTCTTTAGAGAGAAGCCTGGACAAGAATTTCTCGTCGTCATGCTTAATTCTGAATGATTTCTGCTGGAAATTTTGACTACTGATCTGCATCTTGATCAGCTTGAGGAGACTAAGAAAACACTGGATATTGCTCTACGGGGAGAGAGGGAGAGGGGGTGGGGTGGGGGGAGGGAGAGAGAGAGAGAGAGAGAGAGAGAGGGAGGAGAGTTTTGTGTCAAATGGGATATGCGTTGGATTTATAAAATATTTATATTGACGCAAGGTTTATTTAATAGCTTGTTTGACACATTGCTCAATTTTTCGATAGGTTTGGAAAATCGAAATCCTTCTAAAATTTTAGGGTGGGTAATGATTCACAAATTCGCTGTCATCTAAATTGATGTTGATAATAAATGATAATAAATTACATTATTCTTTTATGGAGCATTTTTCGAAACACAAAAAACATTTTACTATTTCTTTTTTATATTTGAGTTAAATTAGAAAATTGTGACGGCAAAACATTTAAGAAACTTTATGTTTATTACAAATTTCAAACAGATATGCTCTTTGTTGATGGAGAATGTGTGGTTGAAAATGAAGGAAAAGTTATTGATGTGATGAAAAATATTATTTTATTGAAGAATGTGTGGTTGAAAATGAGTAGAAGAATGAAAATGAAAATTTTAATATATACCAAACAGGGGCTAAAACTAAAGATTAACTCAATTGCGCATTTCAACTAAAAATTACATTAATAGTATCTTTATTATATTATAAAACTTCGACAAGGATTAGAGTTTAAATTAAAGTGAAAAATAGCTTGTTTAAAACTTAAAATTGAATTAATAAATATAAATTACAAAACAACGTTTTATCAACATTCCTAGTCTTATTTTTTGTTAGTAATATCATTTAATTTCCATGTGTCATTTAATGTCATATCGCGTCACTTAAATTCACAATCTTGAGTACAACTCAACACAATACTTCATCGTGTGGGTGTGAGAGAGGAGAACTTTAAAGCTTAGTTTATACAAAAAATTTGTGTCAAGATAATGTGTGCTTTCAGTGAGTGTGACTTGCGAGATAAACACCAGAGCCGCATTTTTACCATTTACTATTCAACTTTGTTATTAACTGTTTGGGGAATTTAAGGTCGTTCACTTCTATAATAATACTACTATTTAGTATGGTGTATGCATATTCGTTTTTACTTATGTCCCTTAAGTAAATTAAAGGGTAAAATGGTGTACAAACTGCCAATTTGCCCTTCTTCATTCATCATCTTATATTTTTCCAACCAAAATAATATAAATTTCTAATAGAAACTTCAACGACTTCTCGATATTAGTAGGTTGAAAGAAATCATATCGTAAAATTATTGCTAGAGGTCAGTCTAGAACTCAATAAGCATTATATTTAAAAAGCTATCAAACTTTAAGTTTGTGGGTAAAATCCATTTTTATGTTTTGTTTTCATCCTAGAAGTCAAGGACGTGTAAAGATCAACGAGCTAGAGAGCCAATTAATCGACTCAACAAGAACTATAATGAAAACATCATATATACAGAGTCTGATTTTTCTTATTTTCATTTTTTTTACTAGAGGATCCGGTCGTTTTATACCTTACAAATTGTGCATCCTTAGGGATAAATGACTAAAATAATACCATAATAACTGATATTCTCCATTTATGTAATATATCTCGTTGATGAAAAGGCACCCACGTGCATTTTCCAGGAATGTCCATCACTAGCGAGGTATTCAGTAAATATATACTTATGTAGGTTAAGTAGGGCCATGAATAGTGATCATATAGGTTTCTATTTTTATTTTTTATTTTATTTTTTAAGGGAGAATGATATTAATTTCTCAACAACCGTAGCTGTGGGAAATGTGAACATTTGGTATAATTTATTCTTATGGTCCTTAGTTCTGGATTGGATCTGAAATTATTATGAACAACTGATCTAGTTGTGGTCCTTTTGACGTGGACTTCTTCTAAAAAAATCTATTTAGTATTATTGCAATGTAACCTATAATTTAAGTAAATCTTATAACTTGTTTGATTTGAGCGTAAGAATCCAAATAACATAACAAGGCTTTATTTAAAAGATCAATGAAAAAGGTAAGTCTTTTCCTTCGTTCACTATTAGTTGATCTAAGGCCCTGTTTGAAATAAAAAAATTTCCATGGAAAATGGAATTCAAATTCTATTTTCCAACTTTTACCTTGTTTGATACCATAAATTTGCCGTGAAATTGGTTTTCCCAAAATGGCTC
>CAIGRP010031966.1:0-19920 GCA_903798385.1 Fraxinus cuspidata
AATGGATATTTAAGACCAAGAGGGATTCGAAGGGTGATGTGAAGAGGTATAAAGCTCGTCTTGTCAAAAAAGGTTTTACACAAAAAGAAGGTATCAATTATAAAGAGACTTTCTCTCTGGTTTCTTCGAAAGACTCTTTTAAGATTATAATGGTATTGGTAGCGCATTTCGATCATGAGTTACATCATATGGATGTTAAGACAGCGTTTCTAAATGATGACATTGATGAAATAATCTATATGATGCAACTAGAAAATGTTGTGTCGGATGATGCAAAATAAATGGTTTGTAAACTAAAGAAATACATCTGTACACTCAAACAGGCTTCTCGTCAATGGTATTACAAGTTTCATCAAGTGATCATCTTATATGATTTTGAGATGAATTTGGTCGATAATTGTATATACCACAAGTTCAGTGGGAGTATTTTTTTTTTTGGTTTTATATGTCGATGACATATTGCTTGCCGACAACGATATAGGCTTATTGCACAAAACCAAGAGATTTTTAGCAATGAACTTTGAGATGAAAAGATTTTGGTGACACCTCTTTTGTATTAGGAATTCAGATACACCAGGATCGTTCTTGGGGTATTCTTGAATTATTACAAAAAGAGCTATAGCGAAAAGGTACTTAAAAGATATGGCATGCAAGATTGTAAACCAGGCGACACCCCTATGACTAAAGGAGACAAGTTCAGTTTAAGTTAATGCCTCAAAAATGACTTGGAAATTAAAGAAATGCAAAATATTCCTTATTCTCCAGCTATATGAAGTCTGATGTATGTTCAGATTTGTACGCGTCTGGATATAGCATACATTGTTGGAATGCTAGGAAGATATTTAAGTAACTCGAAAATGGATCATTGGAAAGCAACCAAACGGATCATGCGGTATTTACAGAGAACAAAAGACTACATGCTCACATACATGAGATCGAATCAGTTGGAGATCATCAGTTATTCTGATTCTGATTTTGCGGGATGTCAAGATAGTATGAGATCCACTAGCGTGCTATGAGGCATCAAACTATGGATATGGCTACGAAATTTTGTCACTGTGCTGCGCATTATGGACAGCATAGAAAAGACCAGTTAAGTTATTTTGTGACAATAAATTAGTAATGTTGTATTCCAGTAACAACAGGAGGTCGATGAAGCCAAAATATATAGAAATCAAGTTCCTAGATGTTAAAGAAAGAGTTCAGAGTAAAGAAGTGTCAATAGAGCATATCACGACAAACTCCATGGTTGTGGATTCGCTTACTAAGGGATTGATACCCAAAGTCTCTCATGAGCACACTGCTCATATGGGTGTAATGTCTCTTGAGGATATCTAGTTTCAGGGGAGTTTGTATTTTTATGCTTTTCTTATTAGACACATATATTATTATGTTGAATATGGTTTTCGATTATAAAGTTTTTGGTTTATTATCTCTGAACTTGTACATTTTGGATATGGTTTATGATTAAAGTTATTTTGGTTATAAAGTTTTCGGTTTATTATCTCTGAACTTGTTTGAAATAGATCGGCATGTTTCTTTACAACACTTTACTATCCAAACCACTAGACACCAAGATATCTTCGATTGAAGGCTCAAAGATATATTACTCTTCTGTATCAATACCGAAAAAACCCTAATTCACCCAAGAGCCCTCACAATCACAGGAAACGTGTAGCTTCTTCTATGAACTAGAAGAACTCAACGTTACCATCAAACAAATACGCTCTTTTATCGAATTTCACCAAGAAAAATCACTCTCTAAACAGATTAAAGAGTTGCAAAAATCAAAAGAGAAGATGAAAGAGAAGATTGAATACTCTAAAAAATCCTCGCGAAGATGAAGACCAAAAATGACAGAAGTAATTAGGGTTTCAATCAAAATAAAAAAATATATCGAGATTGAGGTAGCAATTGATCCAACGGTCCAGAGTAACTTGCACTTTTAGTTATAAGGTAAAACAACAAAAGTCGCATTTACCAAACCCATTTCTATCTGGACTGAATATTGGGCTTGGGTTTCACCGGGCTTCATCAGTTAATGTTATCGGGCAATAGTATAAGAACATGGGCCAACCCATCATACCCTAATGTATTGTGTTGGATCTGACATCACAACCCTTACACATTGATTAAATGTTACTATGATTCATGAAATGATAATTGGGTTTATTGCCAATTTGATTGATATTAGTATATCATACCAAAATATACCCAAGTTATACTGTGTGGCAATTGATTGATCCATATATACGCTATTCGAGCTAAATAGTTGATAATTAGTGACTTTCGCTCCATGTATTGGAAAATCTTAATTTCAAGTATGTTACTAGAATAAACGATCCTCTCTTCTCTTGTAGTGGTAAGATGCTTGGTAAAAAATGTATTAACTTTTTCGGGAACCTGAAACTAGCTATGAATATAATGTTTTAAAAAACTTCACGACATTGGATTGGATGAATAATTCGAAGAGGATCATTTAACTTTAAAAAGATTATGAGTTTATTTGACATGACTTTTGAGAAGTTTAAATGAGATTTTGAGATTCAAAAATTATTTTTGGACCCATTTAATTAATTGTATGTAAGTTTTTATTCTAATTAGAAAGTTTTTAAAAGAAGTTAATGTGATTTCTTCTAAAAGTACTTTCATGATAGAAAACTCTTTTAAAAACTAGTTTCCAAGCAAAAATTCAAATAACTTACTCATGAAGCTATTCTGCAATAAACAAAAGCGAATACCATACCAAACATGTTCTAAGAAGAATTGAGCGTTTCTTGCCACCACCATTTTCTATAGAAGATGTATTTGCCGGTTTGATTTATTTTCCCATTGTTTGATAGAAATTAAAATCTAAATTTTTATTGAAGTCGAAATTTAATTTTAATCATTTATTTCATGTGATTCACAACTTTTCACCAATACATTTCATCAACTTTTATCGAAATCTGCCTAAAAATTGATTTTAATTTCCACCAAACAGAGACTATATCTTGTACTTATTTTTATAAAGAGAATTTGAAACTTAATTAATTAATAACAATTAGCAAAATAACGTGATCTTTGAGACATTTTTTCAAACGCGTATGCCGCATTCCCATACCGGCCATACGTGCGTTTTAGCAATAATTGTGAGAGTATGTTGCGTCGGTCCAAATTCCAGAAGTGACGGCTTCTTGCGGATATTAATGCCAATTACAAAACCCATATCAATTATGTTCCCCGTTAATTGTTTTGTAACCTTCACATCGACGTTATCCAATATATTTGTGGAGTTAAGTTGGGATTTGCTAGCTAATTTTTGTTGTTTAAGCATAAGGAATAATTAGAGAAATTTTTGACATGTTAATTTAAAATAATGTATTAATAATTAATTGGATAAATATTAAAAATTGAACAGTAGATCTCAACTCATATTTGCCTTCGTTACCCATGCATTGAGAATGTTGCCTCAAGAAACATTACAAAACGAAGCTCCTATACAAGTGGTTTTAAATTAATATTTTTATACGTCCCTATCTATTTTTGGAGAATTGTGCACGTGTCAACATTATTTATAAAGAATTTGAATGTGGCTTGACTTTAATGATAAATGAACGAAGGTTACATGAGGTGTTTGCAAATATGATATTTAAATAAATAAAGTTGCTCGCTATATGGTAGTTTGACACATAGCAGAATGTACACTATGATGTATACTAAGCATGATTGTTATTAAACTTTTGAATGAAAGTTCACCAAAAAGGACTACAACATACTTATCTTTATTGTAAAAAAAAAATTGAATTAACAAGTTTCAAAATTAATATTCAAAAATCTACGAAGGTAAATAATGATAAGGGTGTTGCGTACTTAGACCCTTAAATCTACTTAATATTTGAATATTTATGCTTATTTATACTCATATATATTGTCATTATAGGTAAAAACTCCGACTTTAAGATGAGTGGAACAAAAAGGAAGGAATTTGGAGCTAAATTGGAACTTAAAAGATGGAATTGAAGAGCTATCAAGAAGTTCGGATTTCATTGGCAGCTTTGGAATTTATGATTGGATGAATTTACAAATTTTGAGGAATTATTTACATTTGGAGATTTTGGGGACCAAAAGTAAACATTCTAGAACTTAGAGGACCAAATGTGAAGAAAATAAAAGTTGGAGGACTAGTGAGCAAGTTTGAAAGACGAGGGACCAATTTGGACATAATCAATACTTGAAAAAACTGAAATGATCAAAATCAAAAGTTGAGGAACTTGTATGAAATTAGAGAGGATGGTGGCTACTCGCCTAAAGGGGTTTCAAAATACTTCTTAACGTAACTATTTGCATAATATTGAAGTGTCAAAATGTAAGTAGGAAAGTCCATCGATAAATGAGATTTTGATTCAATTAAATCTCGCTACATCATCTGTTGGTAAACATTATGTAAGTTGTTATGTACATGTAGCACAATTGTTCTTTCCCCAAATATGACTATAGGTCAGGTGAGGCTTTGACAGTTGCCAAATCTGGACGGGATTCTATGTTTTCTTTCCCACTTCAAGGATATTCTGAAATTTTTTTATGGCACGACTTTCAAGTGACTTAAGCATGAAGATGCCCAAACTCTTGAAGTTTAAGCACGAAGAAAAACACATCTTAAATAACAAGTAAAAATCCATCTTTGTGAGAAGTCGAGAAATTTTAAGCATGAAGATTTCCGAACTCTTGAAATTTAAGATTGAAGAGAAGTATTTCAAGTTCTTATAATTTATCCGGTGATGTCTAAGTCAAACTTTCACCCTATGCTAGGTCTACTGATATGCCTAATTAACATCTATTCATGTTTTATTTATTTTTTTAATGTTTATTTTTTATAAATTGTGTTGGATTGGCATGATTAATATTTTTCAAATTTGTTAGTATTAATTACATGATATTTGTTACTTTTTTGCATGATCGTCCTATGTTCTTATGCATTACTTTTGTCAAATTGTTAATCGATAGGAATGTTTGATAATTAGGGAGAGGTTAACTAATATTTGAGAGACAAATGTGATTACTTAATTTTGAAATTTTCAACTCAATACATGCTTTCTACATTAGTATTAATTTACATAGTTTAGTTGTTAATTAGGAAATCAAACTTAACCGTATTTTTATTGTGTGTCCTAATTGAAATACTGTCAATGATCATTCCTCACATAAACTATACTTTATTCATCATTTTAATGAGAGACACCTCAAATAAAGAAATCGAGGCAATACACCGTAAGTCTATATTAAAGACAAAACAAGTCACACCTTAAAAGGACGATCAAATTACTCAAATCAACCTGACTCATGGGTAGAATTGAGTATCGATGTCAAACTTTTTTTTTCTCATTTCTAAAAAAGTACCATTTAACAAATTTAAAAAAAATTGAATGGACGGCTGGCTGGCCCAACCATCAAAAATTTCGAAATCTCTAAATTTAGATAGCTCGACAGAACCTACTTGACACAACTCCTTCATAGAAGTCGAGCGTTGGATATTTGGTGGTTGGGACTCTCTTTCTTTACCAAGATATTTGAACCCAGCTGAGAATACGATTTATTCATCTCATGCCAACCTAGCCATCTTGGGATTTGCAAGAAGGATGAGAATTACGAAGTATGAACACAATAATTTGGAACAGTCACTGCCGTACCAAAATAAATACATACGTGATTAACGTTAAACCAAGAACAACGAATGATTCAGTCCCCTATTTGTCATTTAATACATGCATGCACTCATAATTATACTTATATGTAACTCCCATAATCGTGTGCACGAAATTCAATCAGTCCCTCATCAATTTATACCCTATTTCCCTTCTGGTTTTTTGCCAATTTATACACTTATTTTCTCTCCATCTGCAATGAATTATAGTGAACTTAGTGTTCTTGAGTTGGAAGACTTCTTATACTTGGAAGAAGAGCAGCCTCTGGGGTAATGTAATTGTGTCATTTTTTACTTTTGATTTCTTGTAATGTATATTAAACTAGACATAACTAGACAGATTTGGTCAAGTCTCTCTTTTAATTTTTTTAGGGCTCGTTTGGCATAGCTTTTAAAAAGCCAAAATGAGATTTTGTAATAAAAAAGTTGCTTTTGGATCTTTTTACTATTTTATGAAAGTGTTTTTTCTAGTTAAAAAAATATTTTAGAGGAAGCTGATCCAATATTGTTTTCTCTAAAAGCACTTCTGAATAGGAAGTTCTTTTAAAAATTAATTTTTAATAATAATTAAGTTAATTTTCTCCAAAAGTTCTTCTGCATGAAGCAAACGCAAAAACAATCTTGTTGAGTCGAACTTACAATAGAACATGAACTCATTTTGTTTTCTTAATTGTGTAGATCGTGGGAACAACAGTCTGTATTTGGAGATGGCTTAAACAATTGTGCACCAAGTTTATTTGAGTACGATAAATATTTACTACCTTATCAAAGTAGAAATCCTTCCAACTATGAACTGTCTGACTTTGAAGAAATTTCTGGTGATTTTGACTTGTGGGATTCATTGAACTTACAATCTCTATACAATGAAATGGTCGTCGACGCCAAGCCTTTGAACACAGCTTTGGGCGATTCTCGACGTGAAAATGTTTTGAGTGAAGCCATGAATGTGGTTTACGGTAGAGAATTATCAGTTTCAGACAGAAACAATGGGATTAAAAGAGTTGGAAGATACAAATCTTGTGCACTGGAATTGGATGAAATTCAAAAATACTTTGATGTTCCGATATCTAAAGCTGCCAAGGAATTGAACGTCGGATTGACTGTCTTAAAGAAACGATGCAGAGAACTAAACATTATGCGATGGCCTCATAGAAAGATTAAGAGCGTAAAGTGCCTTATCGACAATGTTAAGGTAAGTAATCACAGTGATACAGATGCTATAAACACCACATTCTTGGGCTCTACAGACCTCAATCCAATCTGTTTAGAATGGCAAAGAAGTAATGCTCATTGCTCTATTGTCAATGGAATTCTTAATTATGGGAGCAAGGTCTAGGTTCATGTTTCTGTTTTTATTTTCAATAAATCTTAGTAATTTTCTATATAAATATTGATTACAGGAGCTGGGCTTGACCAATGAGATTGAAATGCTGGAGGAACATAAAAGGATGCTAGAGCAGCTGCCAGAAATGGAACTGACTGAAAGAACCAAAAAACTGAGGCAAGCTTGCTTCAAGGCCAATTACAAGAAGAGAAGGTCCATGCAAGTTTCTTTTGCTTGACCTAATATTTTGTTTATTTTCTGCGTATTCAAGCCGAGGAATGTGTTTCATAGATCCAAAAGTTATCTCGTTCTTCATTTGATCAAAGATTTCTCTATGGCACAGATGAAATAAAGACTTCTTCTCCTCCCCAAAAATGTATTATGTATTCGCAAACTTTCATATCCACATTATTATGCAACAGAATTAGAAAGTTAGAAATGTTAATTTCTTTTGTGAATCTTGCAGATGCTCCAAACAATTTAAACAAATACAATATCATTAGTACAATGTAAAGTCTTAACATGAGCCAAGTATCACTTTCGTATTTCAATTTTCTTTGAGCAATACTATGAATGGAACCGGACTACATACCTAAACCCCATTAATGAAAGGGATAATTGCAGCAAAAGCCCCAAACATTTGAAACACTAGCACACTTTCTCCAAACATTTCATTTGTTACAGTCGTCATCCCTAACATTTTCAACCGTTGTAGGTGAGACCCTTTTGGATGGTTTCCATCCAAAATGTTGTGAGTTAACCACTAGAATAAAAAATTGACCACTTTCTACCAAATAAGGAAGGACAAAATGGTAACTCAATGTTTTTCCTATAAAATAATTAAAAAACTTAAATCAAAAACAAAAAAATAAAATAAAAAGGAAAAATATCTTCTTCTCCCTCATCCTCACCCTCACTCCCAACCACCACCCCCAACCCTTCAACCAAAACGAGAAATCCGCCATAGCCATCGACCATCGCCGCCGCTAGACCGCCATAGCCGCACAGAAGGTAGTGGTGGTCGATGGCTGTTGTGAGTGTTTCTATTCTAAGTGGGTGTCATGGATATTAAATCAAAAAAGAAGATAGGAAGATAAGCTTATGGAAATTTTTTTAATTACAGATACATCTCACCTTTATCAATTTTAGTCTACTATCGGCTTTCGCACCTTTCTGGGTCTACAATGACATAACTGCTAGAAAATGGTAAGATACGAGTCACCAAGTTTTTATTTGTTCTTGATGAATAGAATTTAGAAAAGATGTAGTTAAGAGAATGTTTTTTTCTTGCAAGGAATGAAAGGTCTATTAACTTCTTCCGTCAGTGATTCTATTCTTGGGGCCTTCTCTCTATCTTCTTCTATGGTCTTCACTTTCAGCAGCTCCAGTTTCACAAAGCCCAACAGTATTCGATGACAAATGATGTACAGTCTTCTTGTTATGGTGCACGTCAAAAATCACATCTGGTCTTGGTTGAGGGGTTGGGGGTAGTGGTTGGCTGTGAGGGTGAGGATGAAGAAGAAGAAGATATTTTTCCTTTTTATTTTATTTTATTTTTTATTTAAGTTTTTTAATTATTTTATGAAAAAAAAACATTAAGTTACCGTTTTGCCATCCCATGTTTGGTAGAAAGTGGTCAATTTTTTTATTTTGGTGATCAACTGACGGTATTTTGGATGAAAATCATCTAAAAGGACCTCATCTACAACGGTTGGAAAGATTAGGGATGACGACTGCACAAATGAAAGGTTTGGAAGAAGTGTGAGTTTTCCAAAGATTTGAGATTTTTGCTGCAATTACCCCTTAATAAAATCTTAGTGATGCAACAAACACAGGCAAGCACACAAAAGGAAACATCGATAACATTGAGTCAATAAGACAGTAACAAATAGCATTTGAAAAGGTTGAGAAAGTCCGAAGAACATACAATGCATGAATTGACTCACTCACCCTAACAAAAGAGCAAAGCACCTCACAAATCTTACCAAGTCATTTATGATTTACTCACACAGCATCTTAGAGGAATAACATGGCAATATATTGGAATGCAATGGAATTCTACGTGAACACAACAAATTTGTGTAGAAAATTTATGAGGCACAACTGATGTGAACATCATTTTTCTATTAGGAATTTTTTATTATTGGGCTTGTATTATTGGGTTGGCTCAAGCCCATTACTAGTAGGGTTACGTTTTACTATTTATATGACTTTCACATTGTAATTTAGAGAGTTGATGAATGATAAAATATTTCGTGGGTTGTTGCCAAAGTTTCCTCCCTTATTCTATCCTTCTTCTTTGATTTTCTTCTTTTGTCATTCTTGCTTCTAATTCCCTTTCCCCTCTATAGATTTTTTCTCATTCTCCATTAATTTTTCAATTGGTGCTGCATAAACAACCTAGCATCATGCAAATATTAATCAAGATAAGTTTTTGCGATGTTCAGAGTTGTGTTACGACTATAAAGGAATTAAGAAAAAAAATACAAGAACCCTCTCACCCACAAACGCCGCGATTGAAGGTGACAATGAAAGAATGCCTAACACCTACGCCCACGATCCCAACCATGCCAAGACAAACATCCGGTGAGAATGTGCTCAAAACTTTTGGAATGTGATTATTAGTTAAAGAAAAAAATATGCCCCTATTTTCTCAGGTAAGAAGGTAGTGGTGGTCGATGGCGACTGGGAGTGTTTCTATTCTAAGTGGGTGTTAAAGATATTAAATCAAAGAAGAAGATAGGAAGATAAGCTTACAGAGATTCTTTTGATTACAGATACATCTCACCTTTATCAATTGTAGTCTACTCTCGGCTTTCGCATCTTTTGGGTCTACAGTGACATAACAATTTAAAAATGGTGAGATACGAGTCACAAAGTTTTTCTTTATCTTTGATTAGTAGAATTAAACAAAGATGTAGTTAAGAGAATGTTTTTTTCTTGCAAGGAAGGAAAATGCTATTAGCTTCTTCCCTTGTGAGTGATTTTATTCTTGGGGACTTCTCTCTATCTTCTCCTATGGTCTTCACTTTTAGCTGCTCCAGTTTCACGAAGTCCAGCAGTATTGGATGACAAATGATGTATAGTCTTTCATTGTTATGGTGCATGTTAGGAATCGCATCTGGGTTTGGTTGGGAGTTGGGGTGGTGGTTAAGGGTAAAGGCGAGGGTGAGAGAGAAGAAGATATTTTTCCTTTTTTTATTTTATTCTTTTGTTTTTTAATTATTTTTTGGGAAAAATATTAAGTTACCATTTTGCCCTCCCTTATTTGGTAGTGGACAAGTTTTCATTTTGGTGGTCAACTGACGGCATTTTGAATGGAAACCGTCCAAAGCATCGCCTACAACGGTTGGAAAGGTTAGGGATGAAGGCCGCAACAAATGAAAAGTTTGGGAAATGTGTACTAGTGTTTCAAAGGTTCGGAATTTTTGCTACAATTTTCCCTTAATAAAATCTTAGCGATGCAACACACACATGCAAGCACACAAAAGGAAACACTGATAACATCGAGTCAATAAGACAATAACAAACAGCACTTGAAAAGGTTGAGAAAGTCCAAAGAACATACAATGCAGCAATTGACTCACTCACCCCAACAAAAGAGCAAAGCACCTCACAAATCTTACCAAGCCATTTATGATTTACTCACAGAGCATCTTAGAGCAGTAACATGGCAATAAATTGGAATGCAACGGAATTCTATGTGAATACAACAAATTTGTGTAGAAAATTTATGAGGCACAACCTAGCATTATGCAAATATTAATCGAGAGAAGTTTTTTGCGATATTCAGAGCCCTGTTACTGCAATAAAGGAACTAAGAAGAAATACAAGAACCCTCTCACCCACAAACACCGTGATTGAAGGTGACAATGAAAGAATGCCTAACACCCACGCCAACGATCCCAACCATACCAAGACAAACATCCAGTGAGGATGTGCTCAAAACTTTTAGAATGTGATTATCAGTTAAAAGAAAAATATATGCCCCTACTTTTACAGGTAAGATGATATACAGAAAATGCTTCGAGCAAAATTCCATCATAATAATTGAGAATCTCATTACTTCTTAGGTTGGCAAATTGACCGAGTTAGGGAAACTGATTGTATGTGAAAAAAAAAAAAAAAAAATTCATCCAAAATTTCATGTTTAGCAGAAGCGTGATATTCCTTTCACAAATCTCATATGGGACCTGTACCTTTATTTCTCATCTCGTAGAAAACCCTTTTCTTAATTCTTTCCATTTACATAACCTTTTCACTGTAAAGTAAAAATCGGGAAAAGAAGTGTAAATGGAAAAACTTCAAGAAGTTGTGCCACTACCGAGTATAAAGAGTCAAAACACCATAACCATAAGAAAGAAGCACTTCCATTAAAATGTCTAAGCATTAAATTTGAATCCATTATCTCAGTGACTCCTCTATAGAAGAAACAATTTGAATCATGCTACACGTACAGAATTTTTTTATAGAAAATCCTTATATGGTAAGCACGACATAATTGGAAGGTGGGAAAAAAAGAAAAAGAAAAAAACAGTGCAATCACATTTTGCCACGTTTTGTTAAATTTTTCCCATACTCATGGCTTTATTGAAACAATTTTGCATTCAAAGCGTATAATATGTGCATGTATACACATATACGAACTTTTCCCATGAAATATACACACTTTATTGTTAAACTGAATCAGCATTACCATCAGAAGCAGAAGCAAACTGCCATTGCAGAACAGCACAGATAACTGAAAAAAAAAAAATGTAGTTTGCATCATTTCCTGAATCAACTCAACTATCAATGCATTTGAAACCGCGGCAAACACACAACCAGACAATGAACAAGACAGTGCAAACAACCAAATCAAGTGATAACACAATCCACACTTGCTTTTTCCAAACTTTCTTGGCCTTGTTATGGTTGTGGTTTCCCATCAATTCACCGGAGTACATCCCATTCTTATGCATTGCCACCGAAAACTCCCGGCTCAATAAAATCCCGCCCCTATCGTCGTCTTCACCCCCAATGTCGACTTTCTTCTCGACACCTCCTTTGCCCTTCAGGCCCCCACTGCTAATCTTAAAATCCCCAAACAATCTATTCATTTTCTTCTTCAAATTCATCGATGGATCCCCATTTGGCATACCCAGATAGCCTGACTCGGAATACAGACTGCCACTTTGATCCAATCTTTCCCCTCTTGGAACCTCCAGTTCAGGTTTCGGCCCCGGTCCTTGACCAAGTAATCGATGGAAAACCGGATTGAATTCCCCCTGAAAACAATGAGAACTCACCCATTCCAACCTCTTCTTCCCCAGATCAACCTGGAAAAACTTATCAAACGCTTTTTTTACGCTCCTGAGAAAGCCCAATCCCTCAAATTTCTCCAGTTTTTCATCAAAAATCGCAAAATAAACAAACTGGTCATCGATCAAGAAAGTATAGGTTTGGGACCGGACTGTGTGGGAAAAGGTGGAATGAAACGGCGGCGTTTTCTCCAAACATTTTTCTGCGATCGATCCAAGTTTCTCACCCTTCGAATTGAACTCAGCCAACACAGTGATGCCCCTGGCAATGCACGCATAATGAACCAGATCCGGTGCCGGAAACATCATTCAATTCCGACCCGACCCGTGTTGTTCATAAAAAACCCACCCGTGTACGATAATTGTGTCAACAGATTCTGCTGCAACTAAAAACAGAATATATACGCTCAGAAATCCTAAATTCCTCTTTTCGAATGGGCAAATGTGAAAAGGTCACTGAGATTAATGATTTTTTTAGGGTTTCAGAAAGCCACCGGAAAAGGAGGACGTGGAGAGAAAGAAGAAAGAAACACCTCAACAACCAACTTTTCCACCACCGTAAGGATGCGATATACAGTTGTCCCCCCAGCCCTATAAATTAACAATAAATTATTTGTGGGTAATTAAAATATCCCAATTCTTTATTGTATGATTCAATCGTTGACAATTAATTATTAAAAAAAAAAGGAAATTAATTCTTTGGGTAAAATTTGTGGGAATCTATTTATATTTCATTATTTTTTGAGTTTAACCATACAAAATGATAGGATTCTGTTTATGCTTACTAATATCTTAGCCTAACATACTTACAATATACAATAAACTCATACTTTAAAAATTCGTTTTTACTTAAACTTATTTTTAATCGTACATTCTTTCAATTAAATAATTTTAAACATAAATTCAAAACTTTTACTTTCTTTTAAATCACAAATTCTCCAAAAATCAATATTACAAAATTTATTCTCCCAAAAAATTGGACTTAAACAAACCTTAAGATTTATTTGTCATGATAATGAAATTGCACTGCAAAACGATGGGTGAAATGCATGCCTAGTACCAACCCACCGGCTTGATCTTGAATAAAAATCCATCTTTGTTTGTTCTTTATTTAATTGAGCATACCCACAATATAATTATTACGTTATGAAACATTGTTTTCGATACATGGAAATTACGAATACCTAAAAAAGGTAGGAGATTAATTTAAGAAATACAATTTCAATTACAATACGAACAATCAAACCTTTGAACTTTCTTTAATCCCGAAATGTGGCGAGTCGACATCGAGGTACCTAGCTTTTGAGATTAGATGATTCAATACCCACACAAATCAGCCAAAATTATGCTTCCATTCACTACTGTGTTCTGGGCTACGGTCTGCAATCAAATTTTCCGCCCTACGTCCATTATTTTTTGGGCTTTGGATCCTTGAGGCCTGATAAGTTATTGGTCCACCTGAGCTGGACGAGTCATAGCTAAGCCCATTAATAGTCCTCTTTTTAATTGATGAATTCCACTGGGCTCCTGGTGGGCTATGCTGTTTGACTGGACCAAGGCTCTTTACTTTTGCTTTTGCAGACTTTGTTGGGGCCATGTAGCTAGGGACATCATCTCTTGGCCGTCTTGTTGTACATGGGCCTCTCTCAGTTGGGCCTCCCCTTTGTCGGTCCATGTTCACATTTTCAGACCACAGCGGTGTGACCGAGACCGAGTCCTTGTCAACAGTTATATCAGACATGCTGTCAGTCATGGTAGCTGTCACATAGGAACTTTCCCGCGTCACCATGTGCCGAGAATGGTAGGGCTGTGCAGCCATCCACCGCTCGAGCCAATTCCAACCCCGTTGAGATTCGTCGTTCTCACGGCCATAAATTCCATCATCATCAAAGTTTTGATCAGAACCTAAAACTTGTTCCTGTTGCTGCTATCGCCAGCATGTATCCAACATTAGTGCAATGTAACTTAATTTACATCAATAATTGCATTGTCTTATAGAATTGGTTGGCCTAAAAAAGAACATAAAACTACTAAAAAAAAATCCAACCTTGTAAGCAAAAGCATAGGCAAGGGCTCTCTCCTTTTTTATTTCAGAATCATGTTTCCACAGAGAATTTTTCCTTGTACTTTTGTCAATGCCTGAATTCCTTCTATCCTTGGCTCTGGATTCAAACTTCTTTATTGAACTCCATTTCTTCTTCTCTTCTTGATCTAGTCTGATTTTCTCTTCTATTTGTTCATGTAACTTGTCTTGAAGCTTGTCATGTACTAGTTGTAGTCTTCGTTCACGTACCCTTGACTGCACGCGGACAAGTGCTTGCATGCACCGCATTGTCATTTGAGCTTGCTTGCGCACATTATGGCCCCTCACTAGAGCTTGCAGCCTTACCAATCCTTTCAAAGCTCGTAATGCTCGTCTTGCCTACAAATAAGAAATGGATACTGAGATCATCTATGGCTGTGCTTAACTTCCTTTCTAGAAAAGTAACTTTTAATAACACGATCAAGCATGGCTTGAACTTAGAAGTGTCCCAATTCATTTGTGCAATGCCATGTGATCATAGTACAGTAAATCATGCGATACAATTATCAGAATCCTTAAATCACAAGCCAATTTCTAAAAGTAAATCCAAAAAAATCTCCCAAAAAAGGTATACTGTGAAGGTATGCTTCCGGAAAAGGGAATTTACCAGGTATCCTCTGTAATATGATTGTATAATGGTTGCTGCCGTTTCTTCCTTGGAGTCTCGCCCATAACCGGCTAATCTAACTACTTTAGCAGCTGCTTGAGCAGCTGCAACAGCAGCTTCAGCCGCAGCAGCAGTTGCCTCAGCCACAGCAATAGCATGATTCTGATCTTCAGTCACTGGAGACAACTCAAAACTCTCATCATTTGTAACATCCGGAGAACTTTCTACTGGGAAATGTTCGAGGGAGACAACTTCTGGTGCTTCGAATTGCCATTTGTCGACATTTTCCCTCTAAAAATTCCAATCATTTTCCCTAATTAGAACTCATAATGCAATTCTTAATTAATTCATCTACATTAAAGAAAAAATATATCGAATGAGTCGAATGATTGTGATCTAACAAAACTAAGCACATGATGATCAAGTTGGTTTGATGTGATAGCATGGTTGGAAGGATAGCAATATGTCATCAGCTCTACTTTTTGTTTGGCCATGTTGATTGGGGGACCATACCATACCACCCAAATTTGATTCTAAATCAACTGCCAATTTATATAATGTGTAGTTACATCTGAGATCTAAAAAAATGTTTACGACCCTAAAACGTTATAGATTAAACCCTACTTTCAAGAAAATAACAGAGATTATTGGCCCTCAATATGAGAGTTACGTCCACTTTGCAATGCAGAAATAAGATTAATCATAAGGCCAATATGCATTTTGCAGATCAAGCGCACAGAGATTCATATTTGAACGCAGTTCCAGCTTCGTGTCAAGAAATCTTGTCTCAAATAAATATAATAAAACAGAATTCTTATTTCATCGAACTAACCTTCTTCTCCAATGATTCCTTTGAAGGGTGCTGCTTAAACACCTTCTTGACAGTTGAAAACCATCCACTTCCTTTCTTTCCCATTTAGAGCTGGAAAACAGAAAATGTGAATAAAATCAAAATGTTCAAAATTAACATTCAAGATTTCATTCATAATAGGATCAATTCTATTGTCATTTGTTCTTGATAACAATAAGAATGCAATAAACTAAAACACTATGAGAAGAACATGTGAAAAGTATAAATAAACAGTATAGGTAGAGAGGGAGGGAGTGTGTGTGTGTGTATTATTTTTGAGAGAGAGAGAGAGAGTCAAGAGGTATTGTAACTGCAGGGCCGCTCAATTGCCGTTGGAATTTATCATTCTCACGGGGTTAGTTAATACATACAGTTGGGATCAGCCAATGAGCTACTCACACGTTCCGTTGTGCCTTCCCTCATCAACTGGACACTTATAACTGCAGGTAGAAATAGCAGGATTTTAAAATAGCAGGACACATATGCTTGGGGCATTTTCGAAACATCCCGCATATGGTATATGTGAGTAATAGTGCGGTCAATCCATTTCACTAATCGTATATGCGCGCTTAAACTCTACAATGCGTGACCATTTGTATTAAAAACTGTGTCCAAATTAGTCTAGCAAAATCCACCCCATTTTTATAACTTTAAAAAAAAAAATATTAAGCCCAACAAACATCAAATTAACTCAAATCACCCAAGTCCATGAACACAACAATCTTTTTTTCTTCTTCTTGAAAATTTGATCAATATATTTTGAAAATTTGAAGAATATGTATAAATTTTAAAGAATTCATTATTTTATTTATGTATTAGTTTAGAATATTTAAAATAATATTAAGAAAAGAAACGCATAATTCGCTAAAGCACGCATATAACTGTAATATTGTATGCTCCACCGAAATGTTTGCCTCCCATTATGAATTTTAGAATCTTGAGAAATAGTAAACATATATAGCCCTTGTTTGCTCATTTTCTTAAAATTCATTTTTTTTTTTCTCAAATTCATTTTTAATTTTAACTATACCTTTTTTTTCAATTTTTTTTTTTTAAATCTAACCATAACTGCTATAACTTGATCGTCGAGTATAATATAACATAACATAATAAGCACAACAACGGTATCAATATATTTAACTGCTACTTTCATCTACACCATAAATAGTACATTTTATACATCTGCACAGTTGAAAATCATGTAAGGCTATGGCTTACCTTATCAACATATATATATATGGAAAATAAATCTAGTAATTTTTGTAACAAATGGGAAGTTTTGTATTTAATGTTGGGGTTGCAGTGAGAAATTGAGCATGTTGTAACTTTATGGGACCTATGAATTAATTGTAGGCATTGAGTGGCCATATGAAGTCCTTTTGAAGCCTTGCTTTGATTTGATGTGAAGTTTCACCTAGAGTTTCATCAAAATTACAGCCTTTAGGTCAGGTGGATCACTGTCTTTCATTTGCTTGCTTCTAATGGGAAAACTGAAACAAACTAAAGAGTATCCATTGAAAGACACGTAGTATTAAATGTTCATTGTCCTCCAAGCGACCTTTCTGATTTATATATTTACCAATGTCATGACTATTGGAATTGATACTATAAAGTTGGTTTGATCAACTTTTGACTAATAATTTGAGTGAGTCTCAATAGTCGGACGTAAAATTTCATTAGTCAAGGGTTTTTACTCCGCAAGTAGATTGATATAGTATGTTGATTTTTTTTTTTAAAATCAATTTTAACGTCAAAAGATGTCACTTAAAGTTAAAATAAATTGAAGATAAAATTGACAAGAAATTGAAACGTGTTCAATCTCACATAGGAAAATTAGAACTAAGAAGTCACTGTATATAGCTCAAAATTAACCCTTGAATTTGGACACCAAAGAGTACAAATGGTTTGAAGGGGGAGATGACATACATACTAGTAGGTTGGGCCAAAGTATTAATTGTTCAAATTTTATGTGAATAACACGTATTCGGCTTCTAGAAGGTGACATTTGTCTAATCAAGCTTGTTTCTCAAAACCATAGTTATTAAAATTGGATCAAATTGGTCGGTCCGGCTCGAAAATCGTCGATCCGTACAATGTTTTGATTCAATTTGTATTAATTGGTTAGTTAGCATATGAATCAATCAGGTACCAGTTAAATCGGTCCATAATCATCCAAATCGAACAGGTTCGAAGAAAACTAGATCTGGTTCAAAGTAAATTTCATATCACATTTGCAGTTGGAAAGATTCAAACTTGTGCTCCTTATATGAATTATGAGAAGCTCACCACTATAGCAGTTGAATACTCTACAATTTAAATTATTTAAATTACATTTGAATTGATTGTCATTAGCATATAAAAAAATTATGTTAAATAAGAAATGAGAAATCAATAAATGCTCATTGGATAAAACAAAATGAAGAATCAAAATAGCACTCTATTATACATAAGATACTCTTTAAATTTAGAGAGCCTCTTGAAAATGTTCTAAGATTGTGAATTGAGGCAGACAATTGAAATTCTGAAGAGAAATCTATGAAGTTGCAAATGAAGGCTAAAGTCAATTTGATGAAACAAAATACTAGCAAGAAAATGAACCACTCAAGTAATGACAAGTAAAAGAGCAATGCCAAGAAAGTTAAAGGAAAATGCTATAACTGGGTAAGATGGTATAAAAAAAAGGTATAACAATAACCACCAAGTCTAATTGATCGAGAATAAATTATCTATCGTTGTATCTAATATGATGCTCTCAAATGTAGTATTTGAAGCAAACATGGTGAACAACAGAGAGAATGGTTCATAGATGCACTACTCGTCATATTTTGTGCTGATAATGAGATGTTTTTATATTACACTCCAATCAATGATGAGTGCTCTTCATGCACAACTCAACAACATCAAAAGTAGTTGGTTTGTGTAAAGTAGTGCCGAAGATGACATCGAACATAGAAGTAACCCTCATTAATATGTTGCATGTTCCGAACATTAGCAAGAATTTGGTCTCTGAAGCTTTGCTAAGCAAAAATAGATTTAAGCTAGTATTCGAGTCTGATAAGTTTGTACTCACCAAAAAGAACATGTTTGTGGACAAAGTGTACTTAGCCAATGGAATATTCGAAATGAATGTAGTGCCTCTACTTCATGATTTTGGTGTTAATAAATATATCTTTTGCTTACCAAACTTAGTCATATAATTTATGGCATAAGTAGATCACAATATGTTAATGCTAATACTTTATGAAAATTACTAAATTTAGATTTATTGTCTTTTGTTTCATTTAATCAAAATCAATGGTGCGAAATTTGTGTAGAGACTAAGTTAACCAAAACATCATTTGATTCAATTAAAGTTACTTAAAACCTCTATAATTACTTTATAGTTATATCTATGATTTAATAATGGTGCAAACTATAAATTGTAAATAGTAATTTATTATTTTTATAGATAATTGCACACGATACTATTATGTCTATTTGTTAAGAAACAAAGACGAAAACCTTAAGAGTATATAAACAATACAAGAATAAGGTTGATAATCATTTTAGAAAATGAATAAATGTTATTCGTAGTGATAGAGGAAGAGAATATGTAGCACAATTTGAAGAATTTTGTTCAAACTCTAGAATGATTCATCAGCCTGCAACTTCTTATTCACCTCAGTCAAATGATATTGTGGGGGTTTATCTCAGAACTTGTGGGGGGAAAGCAATTCCCTTTGTCAATCACATTTTTAATAATATACCACACAAAGTAGGAACGAATCTCCCTACGAGTTATGGAAAGTTCACAAGCCTTCATAAGTACTTAAAAATTTGGGAGTGTTAAGGTATAAGTACCAAAGCTTAAACATGTTAAAATAGGGCCTAAACTATTGACTGCGTATTAATTGGATATGCTAATAGTAATAATACATATCAGCTCCTCGTAATAAGTCAGAATTCCAAATATACATGAGAATACCACCATTGAATCCATGAGTTATATATATATATATATATATATATATATATATATATATATATATATATGTATGTGTGTATGTATGTGTATATGTATGTATAATTTTTTT